>BMAO01018741.1:0-258628 GCA_019973975.1 Trichonephila clavata | reverse complement strand
TGTGTGTGTGTGGTTTCAGATTACATAGATTTAACGAAATTACACAAATAATTTCATCTGATAATTAACATAAAACAAAACTTTTTTTAGAGAGTACTTTTAGAAATGGATGGTTGAGTAAATAGGCATCTAATTTAGGTAAAAATTATCTTACAATCTGTTAAAATTTAAAAATTAGAAATGAAAAGTAACCCAATACTTATATTCTACAACTTAAATTAACTTTCTTTAGATTGTATTTACTTATAAGTAAATATTTAAAAGTAACATATACACAATTCAGTACTTAATTTAATAATTTGTACAGTCTATAATTAAGATCGTATTGTTACTTTAGCGTGAAGTACATTTATATTACATTAAATATATTGTTATTATATAGAGGGGGGCGTGGTGAAAATGATGATTGAAAATTTGGCCGCAAATATTGATAGTTTGAGAAGCACTGCCTTAAGCAACTAATGTATAAATCATGCACTCTTTTCTGATAACACATCAATGAATTTTATAAAACAATTAATAAGCTTATCAAGAAGTTATATTGAAAAGAATTTTAAAATACATGATTTTCGATTAAAAATTCCTGTTTTACACCAGTGATTCCCAAAGTGGTCCATTTCGACCCCCTGGGGTCTATGATGACTTGCAAGGGGTCTATGTCAGTGAAAATATAATTTGGGGTCCATGAAGTGTAAATGGGGTCTGCATAGCGACTCTCATTAAACCAGATCATGCCTTTTAATTTAAAAAAATTTAATCAAGGGGAAACAGATTTACTTATTTAAAAGATTTATTTATTAAATTTAATTAGGTTAATTTGAAGTATTTTAGTTACAAGGCGACAGAATAAATGTTATTAAAAAAAGGATCGTCATCTCAGAGTTTCTTCCTAGAATCAAGCTTGAGGATTACTGTTGCAACTAGTCCTGAATGGGCCCTGTATCAAAATACCTGAGGGTTTATTAACATTTTACAATATTTTGTTTACACATGTTGGGTCTTCGATAGCTTGGAGGCACCGTATCATTGAAAAGGTGTAGCTTGCCCTGTAGAGGAGTATAATATTGGATGTCGCGAATTTTTCCAGTTCCTCAGTTTGTCACAAATAATCTGCCAGAAAAATAACGTTTTAACCTACTTTCAACATTTAAATGTCCTTTATTCAGCTTTTGAAACTAGGTTTGAGTATGCTTTGGCTATGGTAATACTGCAGTAAGCAATTAATTCATATGATCGCATTGAAAAAAAATATGAATATCTTAAGTTTTGAAACGATTGTCAGCAATTTAGGCATTAAAAAATATACGTGTTATTCATTCTGATTTATGGAATATCTCGAGAAAGTGTTTGATTATTTTTCATCCTTAGAAAGAGTTTCAGCGCTGTTGTCTATCTCCAAAACCAAAAGAAAGAAAGAAAAATACCGGACACACAGTACTAATCGAGGACATTTAGGGTTAAGCCTGACAAGATTCATGCCAAATGTTGAAAATTTGTAATTGAAACCCGCGACTCATTCCTCCCAGTAAAAGCATTTGTTTGTAGCTCAGTTGTTTTATAAAACATTTTTTTATGTATGAACTAAATTTTAATTTTGTTAATTAACCCATGTTTCTTAAGTTTTCAACACGATACTTCACTACGGTTAGAAAATTAAATATTTTAAATTGAGAAATTCTATATTTGCTGTCAAAAACACATTTAAGTTTATAAAATGGCAAACATTCAATATTCGATAAGTAGGGGTGTACCGAAAACTAAAAAACACTGCAAGGGCTCTATGAGGTGAAAAAGATTGGGAACCTCTGTTTTACACCAGAACAAATAGGAAAACTAGCATTAAATGCTTTTTATTTCCGAATTATTTTTATTTATTTACAGGGATTTTTATTTATTATTAAATAAATGTATATTCATTTATTTTCATTTATTATTAAATAAATTTATATTTATTTATTTTTATTTATTATTAAAAAAATTGTATTTATTTTTTATTTATTATTAAAAAATTATATTTATTTTTTATTTTTATTAAACAAACTCATATTTTTATTTATTTTTGTTTATTAAAGATGGACTGCTGCATAAATTCAATAAGTATGCCTATTGTTCGTTACACTTTTATTTTTCGTATAAGAAAATCCGCACTGGGTGGCGTAGTTGGTTTGTCACTGGCTTTTTGCACCCAAGGCTGCGGATTCGACCCCGGCCCAAGTTCGGTGGGTTTTTATGATGCAGAAAATCGACAGCGGCCATGTCGTATGATTATGCGGCATGTAAAAAATCCCTTGAAGTGTCCGTTTGGCTTGGTTGCTCTCGGAAAAATTAAATTCCTAAGTACAATTTCGCATCGTCAGAGCTCAGGTGTCTCCATCTGGGGAGAAAACTGGGCGTCAAAATTACTTGCGGAAATTGGTGTCGCCTATACGGTGCCGCACTAAAAATAAAAAAACAAGCTCCTGGGAATGAACTAGGTCTGCAAAGGTAAAAAACATCAATACGCAACCCATTAGAAAAAAAAAAAAGAAAATCCTATCCATAGTAACTATAAGCCCTCAGGGCTCACCTTCTTAGAAGTACGGGTGTCACAATCCGAGGTGCCCTAGTGATCTTTTCCTTTTCCCACGGGTTTACTGTCTTTGTAAACACGGCTTCACAACCCGGTACCCTAGTGATCCTTCTCTATTTTCGACTCTTTCTTGTCATTCAATTCATTCTTTCTTTCTCTTCCCGTCTAGACCACAGATATTAAAACAAAGTTTGGCGCAGTATAGCCGAAATGCCCTTGCGCAATAAACCCCAAAATCATCATCATCATCATCATCAGTCAACTATAAGAGGCAGTAATATTTCACTCTGGTTCTATAAATAAGAATGTATATTTGAATTTATTTTATTTATTATTCAAACATTAATTTTTGTAAGGATAATTCATTGGAAATTATTTCTCTATTAGAAAACAGATCTTGATTTTGCTTCCTTAAGTTGAAAGGCTTGTTTCAATATAAATACTTAAGTACTTTGTCAAGTATTCAAAATTTTGAGGACTGTATTTTTGATATCATAATTAATAACAGAAAAAAAGTTCAGTATAGCTTATATCATTTCATATTTTTTCCTACACAACACAAATTGCCTCGACATAATTAACTGGTACCTTACAAGTTCCTTTAAGTTAATGTTCAATATGATTTATATCATGCTAAATGCATATGTTATCAAATAAATGCGAGATTATGTTGATATTTCGTTCTTCTTTCGCTGGCAAAGGACTTTAAATTCAATTTTAAAAAAACATAATTTTGAATATTCTTAATTAAACTAATAATTTCAAATACTTATAAAAACTCTTAAAATAGCATGCATATGATGATTTAAGATTACAATTTGGCTATGGCCATTTACTTCTTGAAATTACTTTACTTACTTTAAGAATTACTTAGTCTTTTTATAAGTGTATAATTTTGTTAATTTAATCAGAATATGAGATTGTTTTTCAAAACGTCAGTTGAAACTTTTAAAGACATGGAAATTTGTTTAATGACATATTTCTTTATTTTAATGATACTTATTCTTATGTATTTTTTTAAGAAAATGTTTTAGATTCATGCATAGACATTTAACACAAGACCGAATTAGATAAATGATTTAAAATACACTTGAGACCGTTAACTTATCAATGTATAATATTTCGTTAAAATTAGTGCCATTTCGAAGATATTTCAGTTATTCTTACTATTTTTTCTAGTTTACTTGGCAAATAATGTAAGTAATTCTTGCTGATATTTTGCTGACCTGGTTTTAATATGAAATTTTGCTTAAGAATTACAGATTTGTTATATGCATTTTAAATTATAGCTCTAAAGTTAATTCTACCAACAAAGGTTTTTTAAAAGTCATATTTTGATTTCTTAATTGGACGAGATAGAATTCATGCAAGTGTTGTGAAATAAAAGAGCAATACAGACATTATAAAAACAATTAGCTAACAATATAATATATATATAAGGATCTCAGAGAGTAAATATACAATAGCAAATAAATTAATTATTGAACCCCAACCAAGATAATCTAATTTCGTGAGCTTCAATATAACTCGCCGATTCAAATTAAAAGAAAATATAGTCTTCAATTCACAGTTACATCTTACAATCCTAATCTCAACCTAAACTATATTATTACATCATGTCGCTTTATGTAGCAATGTTGGCATGTCACAGTTCTTTAACAAAGTGAAGTTCTCAAATTAATCCATCAAATGCTGAGATTACTCGAAAAGATAGAATTGTCTGGAGGCCCTTTACGAAGGAATTGAACCTTTTTTCATTTAAACCATTTAAAATGTCAAATTTTTCAACACCTCTGTTCCTACTAAAGTTCATCAATTTCGACATAAGGACAAAAGTAACATTTACTCCACTTGTCCGGTATCATACTTTAAAAAAATAACGATTTGATGCGAAATATTCAATAAAGGAAAAAAGCGAGATGGATGCTTCAGAAATATTTTGTGTAAGGGGTTAAACATTCGTATCAAAAAACGTTTCTTACAGTATAATCAGTAATTTAAATTCTAAATAATTTATTTAATTAGTCTTATTTTTAACAATTAATTCACTGGAGAGGATTTTAATTATGTAAGTTTAATTAAAACTGTTCTCGAAATTATTTATTACCTAACATTGTAATTAGCATTGCATACGTAATTTGAGAAATTTATTGCGTACGTTACGTGCGAACATACCATTATGCAGAATTTCATTCTTTTTTAAGCTATGCTTTTATATTGCAGACATTTGGAATTATACACAAGTGTGCGTGTAATTCCAAAGCATATGTGTGTATTGGTGTGTAGTGAAGAAAAGCAGACATATTACCTCTTTTCACCCTCAAAACCACCGACTCTGCAGAGTCATTGACTTAAAAAGGTGCTGGTAGACAGTATGAGGAATCTAGCGCGAGGCACTCACCTACTGATACTGCATTTACTTTCCGTTGTAAAGTGGTAGCCTGGTAGGACAAATCTGATTCACTAGATGGAACTATAAATGGTCATTTGGATTAATTTCGCAGTGAGTTTGGAAACCAAAACATTAAATTCACCAAACTATTTCCTTAATTTCTTCCTGACTATTTAGCATTTATCATCATTTACCAGAAATAATATTATTATAAAAGGGTGCATCTATGCAATGCAATGATGTTCATGTAACGTGCATATGTTAAGAATTCTCTATGAGAATGGTGGGTCATAATGTTACCATGAAACCATCACAAACAACATAATATTACACCAACGGGATAGTATGCAGCAAACTTCGTGCTCGAATATCAGTATTTCCGTGGAAAATATGTACGCTTCCACTCGTCAGTCAAAGTTATTGACCAGTAAATGTGTTTCGTAGGATTCGGGGATTCTTTACACGAGGCTAAAAATATGTAACAAATTTTCGTGTTCAACATGCCACTCGCCTGACTATTTTTCCTCTCACCACCTACACACCAATTTCGACGAGTATTCACAACTACTGCACGTGAATATCACACCAAACATGTCAATTTTTATGTTGATGATCTCAGGCATCCAGTTATAAAAATTTGAAATTTAGAGATATCAGAAAAATCAACTGCTCTGTGCCCATTTAGTCGCTAAACATACTACATCCAAAAAGACAGCGTAAAGGGTATTTATATATGATGCACTATCCTTTCGTGAAGGGTGGGGTTATTGCTGTAGCAAGAAATAGTCATAACATAATGGCTCTTTATTATGTATATATATAATACATAAATATATAATATTATTTATAAATGTCTGCACATTCTTATATTTTCTTCTCCTACAGTAACAATCAATAATTAATCACGTTATGTTAGAGTTTTGATATTCTAAGGGTTGAAAATACAGGTTTCAAATTTTAAAAAATAGTAAATTCACTGAAAAGCTAAAAATATATATAATTTGTAATACTTAAAAAAACTTAAGATTTAATATAGATAAATAAATTCTGTCATTCATTTTTATTGCTCTGATAATTTTTCTTTTACTTCCAAAATGATGTTACTGTTTAAAAATGCTTATATTTTAATGACTAAAATTCTTCTTAAAATAAAAATCATTTCAAAATAAAAGTTAAAATATTAGGATAATGGGGCACATTTAAGAAGAAACACTACAATGCAAAGTATAATGCGTGGAGTATATTAGTATTATATAATAAGGTTTCGGATACGTTACAAATGCAACAGACTGGTGGAATTCTGACGTAATGGTATGTATTCTAAAATGATATCTTGAATTATAATAAGGTAATGGAAACATAGTCCAAAAATAATATAAAATTCAAGTTAATTACCAGACTGGAAGCTATTATTTAAAGTAACAGTTTGTATACCTCTAATTCAAATCAATTAGAAAATTGGCAGCATTTTCAAAAATATGTTAAAATACTTGCCTTAACATTCAAAAGTATTATATATTTATATATTGATATACATTAATTACATGCACTATAGTTATCAACAACAATTTATATTTAAGCCCTCATAATACCGATTTATATTTGAGTATTAAGTACCATATTTTCTCGAAAGACTAAATTTTTCTAAAAATTAAATTATAAGTTTTCTAGGATATTATAATTTTCTACTGTATCATTTTTTCAAAAATACTCTTTTGTTCTGTTTCGTTTTTGAGAGGTTCAATCGCGAATTTTTAATTTAAATCTATTTGTCCACAAAATCTGGAGAAAAAAGTTTTGAGTAAAATAACCTATTTTTTTAAATTTAAACTATCAGAATTAGAAAAGAGAACAAAGTTCGATAATCAAAAGAGTTATTCAATAAAAAATTAAGGCAAGTTATGTAATAAAAATAAACAATTGATAAAATCATACAGACCGGAATGTATCATTAATGATGAAAGAAATTTTCTTGAACATGACATTTTCAGAACGTGACATTAATTTCCCAAAAATGCATCTCCATTGACGCAGAACACAGAGTATAAAAGGTTCTACGCTCAGACAAATTATTATAGCTAGAACAATCAGTTGTGCATATAATATCAAAATGATGAAGATTGTGGTAAGTTGCGCAGTAATTTTCTAATTTACTGGTGACTAGTTCTTTAATTCAAAAGCATAAATATTTATTATATTCTATGAAAAATACTTTCTAATTTGACGTAAGTAGATAAAAAAAGTGCATATCAATTTTTTAGTGATATTTAGCAAAATTTTTAATGCTTACTCAGTCGATATATGCATGATAAAAATAGTTCTCTTCTATATTTATAGAGCAATTCTAATTCATGAAATTGATAACTTTGTGAAAGTCTTATATTATTTATTGTACATCACCATTATAAGAGTAATTTTGCAATTTCCCATTACATTCAAACAGAAAGATTTCAGTTTGATTTCCTATTTCTGGAAAAGAAAAAAATATATCTATTATACATCAAACTAAATGTGGTATACAAAATTAAAGATGAATGTAACAATTTTAAAGAATGTCATACTTATTTTGAAATTTAATGTCATGATTTTGTTCGCGTTTATATATACATTGTATATATACACTGCTATACATATATTATATCAGTTTTAAAAATATTTTGCATTTTAGTTATGTCAAAAATTGTCATTTTAGCCGGAAATTTACTAGACATCTTCGCTATACTAAGAGAATCGAATATATAAAGAAAATTTTGTATTGTTTTAAAAGTAACATTTAAATTTTTCTGAATAAAATGCTAACTTTCAACAGAATTTTGTACAATAATTATAGTTAACTGAAATTATATATTTTTTTTATTCACGGTAGACTGCGTCGTACAATAAACGATTAATTTTTTTATTAAAATAGAATATATCAAATTAATTTTTCACGCCTATTTATATAGACTTATCTAAATTTCTTTTCAAACTCTTCATCAAAATATAAATGAAAGATGTTTTTATTAAATCAGGAATGTTTCATTAAAGTTACCATATTTTTAGAGCTATATATATCCCTAAATTCAAAATTTTTTATACATTAACAAAGTCAGTATACAAGAATTATTATTTTTAATAACAAATTAGATTCGGCTAATTAAATCATCGTCTGTTATATAAAATATAAGGTTGTTAACTTTTTTTATTAACAGCATCTTATCATAGAAAATACTGGTTTAAGTAAACGTACAAAATTAAGTTATTGTTTTGGTGTATGCAAACATAAAAATAGGGAAAAAATATATCTCCAAAATCACTTTTCAACAGATCCTCTTCTTGGCTCTTGTTGCCATTGCTGCTGCCTCACTCGACGTCATTCCCCACTATAGTCATCATGGACATGGACATGGAATTAGCAGCAGATACTTCAGGAAGGCTCAAGGTCACGGATATGGACTAGGATATGACGGATATGGTCTTGGATATGGTGGATACGGTCTTGGGTATGGTGGATATGGTCTTGGATATGGAGGATATGGCCTTGGATATGGAGGATACGGATATGGGAGATACTTTTAAATGGTGAGAAAACTAAAGAAACTTTCCCGTCAAATCTTGAATGCAAAATAGAATTATGCCATTTAACATATAAAGCGCATGTGAGAATTTATGTAGGAATGTAATATTTTCAATGAAATTTACAAATCCGATAGTGGAAAAAGCAAGTATTTTCTGTTTTTGATAAAGTTACAAAGCGAAGTTTTTTCCCACGATGCGATATATTTTAGTTCCATTTGTATGAGCAACATATTATCAAAAGATAAGTGGTATTTTCTACTTTTTCAAATTTAGTACTAAATAACACTTTCTAGTTTTTTTAATTGCTTAAAACACAAAATAGCGCAGATTAAAATTATTTCAAAAACCATACAAAGAGTATGTGAGCATGTAATGCAGGAGTACAATATCTACAATAAAATTGACAAAACCGATAAAATCGAAAGAGTACTATTTGTTTATTTTGTTGAATTTTAAAAGTAAATATTTTTATGGTGATTTATTTAGTTTGTTTTCTGAACGAATAGTATAATTTTAAAAGACAAATGTTAACTTCTAATTTTTCATATATGTTGCATTTAGTGATAATTTCAAAAATTGTTAATTTTTTACTGATAAACAAGTAAAAAGGAATCCACTGCAAATGTAAAGTGAAATAATGCATAAACTTTATTTAAAACTTTATACAACATTTTAAAATCCAAAGAAATTACATTTGAACCTTTCTCATTAACACTTGTATAAATATTTCTTCAATTGCAATTTATTAAGTGAATGCATTTTTTAAACCGATTTAATAACATTTCCGCATATTGTATTTATGTCTTAAGTTAAGAAATGAATTTATTTGCCACGTTTAAAATAAAGCTTCATTGTTCATCGAAATATTTAAACAGTGAGATTATTTATACAGGTTTCTTTTGATTATGAAAACAATTTTTATAATTTATTAACTGATGCAAATTTTTTTCATTAAAATTCTTTGATTCGCCACAAAAGTTTTAAATAAAATAGAGCATTTGTATTTGGATGATTAAAATTTTTTTACTTTTCTTTTATATTTAGGTTAGGCTTAAACAGTCTGAGTGAAAGATATTCGTGAGCTACCAAAGAACATCACAAGAATGCGAATGATGTGCAAATTACTGTGTGAAGAATGTTCCTCTTAATAAATAAAAAAAGTTTTATGTAACTCATATTTCTAGTTTCATTATTGTTCTGTATGAGCTAATGAGCACAGTTATTGCATTTCTGATTTATTAAGCACATTAAGAACTTCAAAAATTTACTTTCATCTTAAAATTCATGATTAGTTACACTCAAACTATAAACTCACGATTATATTGCATATTTTTAATTTACCGAATACCATTTCTTAATACAAGTTACACTTCCTGTATGCTACTTTAAAATTACAACATTGAAATTTGTCAAGCAATATTAAGCAAATATTTAATAAATTTTACAAAAAATTTAATTTTACTTAACTTTTTAGTTAAAATACCCAATTCTGCAAAAGCCTTTAAATATATCATAAAGTATGTACATAAAGTAATAAATCATGTCATTCGTATATTAAATCAAAAATGCCTGTGTTTCTTTCCGATAAAATTAACATTACTAAAAATCATTCGAATGAATCCAATAAATCAGGAATTTCCAAGAACATAAATGTGTACATCAAATATGTTTTATATTCTTAGCAAGAAAAGTTAGTAACAAATTCACGAATCTGACCAAAGATTATGCAGAGTATATAGCATTATAAATCAAAAGATATCGAATTTACAAAACAGAGAAAGGCTTAAATAAAACTTTTATTCTAAACTGGGTTCCTTGATATCGTCATAGGAGACAAACCAAGCAGTATACGCGTCTTCCCTTCACCAATGTCCCACACGGCTCAAATTATTTTTCAACATACTACAGGCCTACATATTTTTACTGTAAACACATTTCAATTCTTTTTTCAAATTAAGGAAACATATCTAAAACCCTCAATGTAATAGATATTAAGTACGTAGGTGTAAGAAATGTGTAGGTGTAAGAATGTACGTAGGTGTAATAAAATAAAATTTCTCAGAAATCTATTGACATTGTAACTTACTTATGTGTTGGAAGCTTTAATTTCTTTATTTCCTGCAGCATAATTAAAAATAATCCAGTTTTGAAATATCTTAACACTCAAATTAGGATTCCAGAGAAATATCTTAATACATTTTCAGATTTAAAAAAAACGTTTCAAATTGTTGTGATAATCGTTTTAACTCCATAGATGTTGATGATAGGTTTGAATGCTGATATGGGATAAATATCAATTATATATTTCAATATACCCTATTAAAATCCGAAGGTAAACAAACGTATCTATGTATCTAGGTGAGGTTATCTTTGCAGAAACCGCTGCACGCAGAAACGCACCAAAGGTACCAAACAACGGGAAATGATCCGAGGAATTCATTTTGATCATTTTAATTCAGATATTGCTATTAGTTAAAAAGATATTAATTAAAAACAATAAAAAACGGGCTTTGTCGCCAATTACGGTTTTTTCTGCGTTGTTGCAACTATGTTATTCTTATAAATACGACAAGGTTGGCGTAGAAAACCGGTTTTAAACCATTCTTGGTGTTTTATCACATAGCTCTATAGACTGTATTCACATTCCCTTAGATTAAAAAATAAATGCTTTAACGTGTGATTAAACTGAAATATATTATTAAAATCACAAAAACGTAAGGAATTTTTTACAAATTTCTATGAATTACTTTAATTTAATTTCCAAAAAAAAGAACTATTTTTCAAGCTCATTTGTACTTTTTTCTACCTTTTGTAACTCCGCCAAGTTAAAATAAATTCGGGAAGCAGAAAATTACAACGGAAAAAATGCCAAAACCACCAATTACCAGTAAAATTTGATTGTGCTAAACCTGCTACAATATTCACAAGTGTGAGGGATTATGGTGCATATGCAAAAAGACAACATTCAGAGCTTGCGAAGGTAATTCATTCCTTGTTTATGTGTAACACGTTGTTAGGTGTTTATAAAAATTTCTCCCGTTTCTTAACTTTTCTCTTAATTTATGAGATACAGCAAGAAACCACTGTAAGAAAAATCTTCAAAATTTGAGTACAATTTCATGAAATTATTTAAAACTTTTAGAAAGTATTTATTGTCTTCTATATAAAATAATGATCCTGAGCTAAGTTTTTTTATAATACACCACAACTCTAAAAGATTTCTTTATACTTAAAAAGTAACTTACTGGAAATCTTTAAAGATATAAGAAAATGCTTTATAATGTTTTTTTATCAGATAGTATTATTTTCCTCTTGAATCTTTTTCTGTACTTTTAATATTGAAAAACAAATGCTAGGCTTTTTTCCCTTGGTTCTCTTTTTTATAGTTACGTATTTTTAATTGAATAATCAAACATCTAGAAATAAGCAGTCGTTTCAAAAGCTAACGGTAACAGTTTTTTGATTCATTATTTAACAAAAATGTTTATAAATTAATATTTTAAAAAAGCTAAAGTAGTATTGTTTTTAGTATTCATTGCTTAATTATTTAATAATAAAATCATACTGTCTGTTTTCTTGCAGATGAAATTAAATAATTTTTGTAAATTTTTTATCGAAAACAGAAATTTGAAGAAAGAACTTATCCATGAAGAAAAAAAAGAGTGAAAAGTGTTATATACTCGAAAATGCCTATACAACGCTAGGAGAAGCGAAGAGAAAAGAAACCTCTCAAGGAAAAAAGTGGAAGAAATGTCAGAAAAGAGAATTTTAATGGCATAAATATAGAAATTCCTCAATTCGCACATATATGCATATACAAAAATGCTGGCTTCGAGAAGGAAAGGGAAATCTCTATGGGGATAAAGTTATACTTTCGGTAAAAGCCGTGCAAATCAGGGATAAACAGAGGGAAAAGAAAACTTCCTGGCAAGAAAAAGAAATTGAAGACATTTTGGAAAAGGTAGACATAAATGACATGACATCAATATAGAACTAGCACAAATCGCGCACGCACACCCAGAAGTATTGGAGTCGGGAGGAAAAAGAGAAACTTTCTTGGGGATAAAATTAAACTCTCGGAAAAAGCCAGTGCAACGCCGGGCTAAATGCAAGAGAAACGACTTCCGTTAAATGGAGCAAAGTAGTGAAAGAAATTTTAAAAAAGAGATTTTAATGACAGTATTTTAATCACACACACCAGGAAGTGCTGACACCGAGAGGGGATTGGGAAAACTCAATGGGCAAAAAGTTTTGAAATCGAAAAAGATCGCGCAATGCCGGACCATGCAGCTAGTAAAATTATAAAAACCTAGTATAATTATTAAAAAGATATTAAAGAAAAAATTCGTTCATTTCAATCAAATTCTCTATATGCAGGTTAAGAGCCTGCCTGAAGATATTCTTTATGGTAATTACTTGGCCTACCTGTATTAACATTTTTTTTAATTGACTGTACTGATAATTAATCCTACCATTATATTGATGATTTAATTTTTTTAGCAGAAAAAGTGATTTTAAACCAAATATTACACTTTACCCTCTGGCTAACTTAACTTATTAAAGACTTACCTTAAGTCTAACATGTTTGATTTTTTTTATTTGGACTGGAAACTAATTAATAATAAAGTAGTTAGTATTTTTTTTTGATAAAATAGATTCATTTACATTCTATACAATCAAAATACCTTTTTGGAATTGTAATTTACGAACATCAATTTATAGAAACATTGTACCTAATTTTTGCTTTCGAAATATTAACTACGCACAAAATAGACAGATTCAACAATATTAAGAAATTCTTCCATTTCTGCATGGATCATGATTATTTCGTAAGCTTTTTAAAAACATAAAAATATCATGAGAGCATTTATTTCCAAACCACCACACTACACTAGGGCTATAGAGCCAAATTGTTGGTGTGATTCAGATGTGAAGATTAAAAATATTTTTCTCTCAGTTTGCACTTTACAACATACTTATTCAAATACAAATTTCAGCATCTTATATAAAGTCAGACAATTAATAACAAACCAAATATCATCAGAATGTATCTTTTTCAACGTGTTGGTATTGGTGATGTATGTCCATATATTTAGCATCTATAACTAAACAAAGTGAACTCACAATCATTTAAAGCATAGGTTCCCAAACTTTTTTGTCTCATAGACCCCTTGCGCTATTTTTCGGGTTGGAATAGACCCCTGCTAACCTAATATTGAATTTTTGCAAATTTACCAACTTAAATGTCTTTTTGACAGCTGGTATAGAGCTACTTACTTTAAACGGGGTTTAAATTTCTAACTAAAGTGAAGTATGGTGTTTGAAACTTAAATGTGGTGTTTAAATCTCCTCAGTTAGTAGTGTCCACACAATGCTCACTTTTGTTCATTTTTTCCTCATTTAATTTTTGTTTTGGAGATTTGCAACCACGCTGAAACTCCTTCTAACTAGGAAAAGTTTTTTTTAAATTTTCTCACGATATTCCATAATTCATGATAAATTGCAGGTATGTCTTTTTAAAGCCAAAATTGCTGACATGGTCTATGTTTTAATAAAATTTATGCTGTCATCTTGTAACTGCAAATTAACCTCATTATATGTCTATATATATATATGGAAGAATTTCATAAAATATATTAAAAACAAAAAGCAGAAAATAAAGAACATAACAAGAAATAACTTAATAAAAGCATGAAGATCGAATCTAAAGAAGATATAAAAATGAAATACAAATAAGAACTTAGCGAGACAAAAAGCTATTTCAGACTTAGGACCAAATAAGTGGGGTTAAACTAGTTTGAAAGCGACAACCTTCCCCCCTTGCAACTCGGTAGGAAAAACCAAAATAAAATAAATAGAAATTTAAAGTATAAAAATTCAAAGTATAAAAAATCTCACAGAAAGTATAAAAGAACAACCGACTACGATTCAGCAAAAATTTCTCCTAAAATGTTTAAGCAGAAAATTACTAAAAGAATTACCTAATAAAAGGATTCTTCAAAAAAGATTTTTCAAAAGTTCTGCACACAGAGCTTTTTCCAAGAGATCCAACAGTCTTGAAACCAATGGAAAGCTATTATTCATTGTGATAAAAATCCAAATTACACCTAACCGCATCCTTTAAACCAGCTTGTAAAGATAGACGCCAAGAGAAATGGCAATCAAATTTGGTAGGCTATAACTTGGTTGGTTGTCAAAAATGTAGAAATCTGGTTGTCAAAAATGTAGAAATTTGGTTGGTTGTCAAAAATGTAGAAATTTTTCAATGTATAAGATTTTTAAGAAGGGTGTGGAAAAATATAAAATGTGAGAAGAGTCTTAAAATAGAATCTTCACAGCAAAACCACTAAAATGCTGACTTTGAGATCCTATTGTTAGGTGGTGGTTTTGTAATCAGAAGTAGCAAGACGATTTATGTAATTGTGATGAATATAAGTTCTTAAGGCGATATGGTACCCTAAAAATCATCAAACGGGTGAAAAAATTTATTGGCTTATTTGATACCCCGAATTGGGAATTTTTGAAGTTTAACTATAAAAAAATTGATAAAAAATTAAAGAGCAGCAGCAGAAAAACACCCATGCACAGTTTTATGTAGTATATTATAAGGCACTTGGAAAAAAAATTTTGAAAGAAAAGAGACATATTTAAAAGGGATTTAAAAAATGCTTAAAAAAAGCCAAAAAAATTTTAATTTTACAAACATTTTGCAACAAATTAAAAAATTTTGTATGGAATTATTATTAAATATTAACCGATATAAAATACAATTAAAACTAAATATTAAATATTAAAATTTTAAAAAATTGTGAAGATGGTACCATATCGCCTTAAGAAGTTAAAAAGGATAGTCATGATCTAAGCAGCGTTGGAAAAATTTCTTGATATTATTAAATTTATTTATTTTGTGGGTAGTTAAGTTATCATTCCTAAGTAAAAATTTCAAAACAATATTTCTATAAATTGATATATGCAAATTACTGTTCCATACAGGAATTTTAATTACATAGAAACTAAAAGAATTTCTTTTGTCAAAAATGTTACAGACTACTCAATTTTGTCAATAAGATGCAAGCCTAAATCCAGGAATTCAACCATATTAGAGTCAAAGTTAGTTTTAAGAAGATATTGCGATTCTTCTCTCTCTCTCTCTATATATATTCAGTAAATAAATTTATTAGATAAAATCTGGTTACCATTTGACTAAATTTTCTTTTAAAATTAAAATCTTGATTTGACTTAAAGAGAGTCAATATCATAAACCCTCATTTACACCTCATGGACCCCCAAATTATTACGTGGACCCCTTGCAGGTCGTCATAGACCCCTGGGGGTCTATACAGACCACTTTGGGAATCTCTGATTTAAAGGTTTTAGTTCCTTTGAGTTCCACAATAAATACAATCCTTTAAAAAAATTTTATTACAAATGTGTAATATTTTACACATTTTTTATTGGTTAACATTGCATTCATTTATTTTGAAGTTTTTAAACATTGTAGTGTTTTTTAATTGTTTGGATTTATTTTTACAACTCTTCCAAGTCGCAAAGAAAGAAATTTGGTACCATCAAATCAGTAAAACCCCGCACATTCGGTCCTGAGCCTGAAACGAAGAATGATAAAAAAAACTTATCCTTGGGGAGTGGGGAACAATTCTAAGCTAAAAATATATATACAAGGTATTCTCAAACTTTCAACGTTTGCGACCCAATTTTCAATAATGATTTTCTTGCCGTAGAATAACAATGTATTAAATTCAATAATAATGTACAATGACGTAAGGCTACAATAAGATTTTAATTGTAAACCGTACAAATTATCAAGATAATTATTAAATTTTGTGCATAATTTTGTGTATGACAAACCCATGAAAAAGTCACTGGTTATTATTAAACCTGTTCTTAACTCAGAATGATAAATTAATTATCAAGTATATGTGCAGTACTTACACATATAAGTATATTGTATCAGTGTAAATGTGTCAGAATGTATTTTCGTTTGCTTGTTTTCTGTAAATTAATATTTTTTGGAAATAATCTTTCATTTTCGATTTTCGACTCCCTCACGTAGGGTTATCATGCCCCCTAGGTGGGCGCACTCCAGAGTTTGAGAAACCCTGATATATACTGTAATTAAAATTGGAAATAAAATCACAATATTAAAATTTTTTCTTAACTAATATTAGAAAAAGTTATTTAATTACAAAACTTAAGCAAACATGGGTATTAACTACTTTACTATTGAAAGAAACATTATTAGAGTAAATATAACGTGAAACGAAGTCTGGATCTTGAACTTGGCTCCAGTTTATTTGGTGCGAAGAATTACTGCAGTCACTATGCGGTATTTACCAGATGCTTTGATGTAATTTTCACGAGTTTCTATGAGCAAGGAGAAAATAAAAAAGTAAATAAAAAAATAGGTAAATTGTAAGCATTTGTGACTAAAAATTGCATAAGAATACTTTTGTATAAGTAAAATAAACACTAGATTATTTGTACATTAATAAAAAAGTATATATTGACTAAAGATGCTTAAAAAATTTAAGTAATAATTCTGTTAAATTTTCAGCAAAGAAGATGATTGAAATAATTGTAGCACAAATAAAGTAAAGTTAAATGGCATGATGTGCAAAAATAACTTAAAGCTCATGTTACATTTTAATCAGCATTTTTAAATAAATCGAAGATCAGTAGAACAAAATCAAAAGCAGAATGTCTATATATTCTAGATTTAATTGTAAGCTTAATATAGAATATAGCTTAAATAATGAAGTTTCACAGTTTAAAAATAACTTACAAACTCTAATTTAGCTCAAAACTCAACAAATGATTCGATGATAAATGTTCGTCTAAATATCAATGACATTACACATATATTTGTTTTATTTGAATAATTATAAATATATATATATATTAATCTCTTCTTTCTTTTTTCTTTGTTTTTAATATTAAGTTCATGAAGTCTTTCAAAATTTTGCTTAAATTACTTACAGAACTTGGTAAACATAGAATTAAAAATAAAGAGGGGAGTATTTAAAAATTTTATTATAATTAAAATAAAAGAACACACATGGAATTTTATTTGCATACTATATTGAAATATAATCTAAGATTGTATCCATGTCCCATATGTATTCATAATTTTGAACCCCATTGCCAGAAAAATTTAAATATCCTAGAAATTATTATGAAATAATTATATATTGCAAAAAAAGGCCTTTAATAAAACTATTTTTAAACAAAATATTTCTTAATAATTTATCTCTCTAATTTTATATAATTTGAGATTGGTTTGCACATAACTTGAATCACCAAAATAATTTAAATTATTGAGTAATTCCAACAGTCTCAATTTAAGCCTCAGTTTAACTTAATGAAAAGATCAGAAAACACTACTAATTATTTAAAAAAAACACTAGTACAAAATAATCTTTATATATTTTACACATGCTCAGATTTTGCAGCAATAGTTACTCGTAAATGTATTTATAACGCAGGAAATTGCAAAAGTTAATTATTTGAAAATATAATATAAATTATTTTAATTATTCTTATATATCAAATTGCATTTTTGTAAATGTAATATAAATTCGTAGTTGTGTACATTTGTACATAAATAAGTACATTTTTTTGTAAATGAGTTTATGCATTTTTTGAAGTTTAGGTAATAAATATTTTTTTATCAATTTAGTACAAGGAATTCCGTCAGAAACATAATAATCAATAGGTAATACCAAGTTTTTTCAAGTATAAAGAAATTGTTAAATTTTTTCACAGATTATTCTATAAAGTGTAAAAAAAACCCACTTCGGTAAACTGTTTTAGATTTTACATCTATTTTAATTTATTTCTATTCATCCATGAAATTGTGCCATTTGAAATGAATTTTACTATATTGAATACTTTGTTAAAGAAACTTTAAAGTAATAGCTCAATTGCTATCTTCTGAGCTATTTTTAGCTTTTTTTCCATCAATATCTTGAAATTCATTTAAATTTCTTTTTGTGGTGGTAAAAGAAGATTCTAACTTCGATACTCAAATAAATTATTTTAATAAAATTTGAACCATAAATTTCATGATTTAAAATTTTATTGTTAAATTTGGGTAGAAATTACCCAATTTGTTTTATCAGCTCTTTCGTTTTATGACTATTTTATATATTAAACTTAATGAAAATGTACAACAATAAATGCTTTTCCAAATAAAAGGCTTGTTCAATATAATATTACAATGCATTTTTTTTAAAATTTAGATACTCAATTTGATTTATAAGACAGTTAGTAAATATTTAGTTTGAAAACTTAAAAAAATATTTAGGTAGAAGGTAATCATAATAACACTTTTAAATACTTTTAAAAAATGGTACACTTTTTCTTTCATAAAAAACCAAATTATTTGTGTTTTTATGCCGAACAAGTAGATTATAGCCTTAAGTTAAAAAAGTTGTTATGCATCCGGTATGTAAGCGATTTCATAAAAAACAATAACTTAAATTTAGATATTCATTCAGTATTAGAAAATATTATCTAATAAAATAATTTTTAAAAAAACTCAAATTATTAAGGCTATTATTGCTAAAAACTAAGTTTTAGCAATGATAGTGATATCATATTTTAATTTTTATCAATCTGTCTTAGTGAAGTATGCACTTAAATTTAAACAAAGTGTTCAAAAAATCTCAGTTATGGAGTCACATATTAAAATTCACCAAAAAAAATGTGTTTTCCCTTTGTTTTGTGAATACTTTGTTTTTCAATTTTTAAATTAAAAATAGGGTTTTCTATGTGGAAATTCATTTTGGGAAATTTGAAAATATTTCTATAATTCCTTCATCATTATCATTAATGAGTAATTTTAATTCTTAATAAGTATATTAATAATACAAATAATTAGTATCCTCAATTATATGTGAAGAGTGTAACGTTCTTACATATTGCATTTAAAATTTCGTGATTACTCGATTATAAACCTAATAAGGAAAATTTCAGAATAGTTCAGATGAAGCTATTTCAAAAGTTACTCTATCTTGTACGATTCAAAAACATATATCTTTCATTTATTTAACAAAATCAAAGCTTAAAAAATAATCAAACTTCCAGGTGAATTTAGTCAGAAACTCGAAATTACAATCAGTTACTGTTGCGTAACATCATATCAAAGAACTGAAATTTTGTATGATACATATTCTTCCAAATAAAAAGGAAATATGTCTTTTATATTTATACCCTATTCACTTATCGAATTCCCTTCAATCAAGTTCATTTTAAAACTCAGTACGAAAAATCAATCAAGTGCAAAATTACAGTTTTGTGAAAAAAAGTTATTTTTTTAAAAATGTATATCTTTAAAAATAACTTTGTTTGAAAAAGAAATGCTAATAAAAATAATAAAATAAATGCAAGTTATTTCAAGAATTAAAATCTCATTGACCTTAATAAGTTGTACATAGTAAAGTGATATTTCGTAACATGGAATGTGATATCGATCAAATATGTAGATCGTTACCGATGCAGAACACTCTGTATATAAGGGTCTAGAAATGACTGCAAATTTAGACTAGATTTGCTATCTGTAAAAGGCTATCTTGAAAATGATGAAGGTTACGGTAGGTCATTCTTGAATGTTACTTCTATACCTAAGTTAGTTTTAATGTTATTTAAAAATCATAATGTTCAAGACTATACTTCTTAAAAATGTTATTCAGGAAATTAGAGAAATGTATAACTAACATTGTCTTAAAAAATTAATTGTAAAATTGTGGATAAAAATGCTTTTCCTTACATATTTTATTTCAAAAAAACTAAGAGTATTATTCAGCTTTTAAAAGTATTTTGTCTATTTTTTAATTAAAGTAAAATTAAAAGAATTTAATAATTAATTAGAATAATCATACTTTCTCAAAACTTTCACAAATAAAAAGTACACTGAGATTGATGAATGCTTAAACAATGGTAAAAGATAGTTTTAAGCAGATAATATTTAGAACTTTAAAATTTTTGTGTCAGCTTTTTTATCCATAAATTACTTTTTATTGTCTTAAGCATTCACTGAACTATATCTTTACATTTTTAATTTAATTTTCCTTTAGCAGTAAATGTCATAAAATAATTCTTTATTAATAAAATGAATTTTAAGAAGCAAAACATTTTGCAATTATTTCATTAAAATTGTTCACTGTATATATATATTGTTTTATAGATCCTTGTCTTGGCCCTTGTTGCCATCGCTGCTGCATCATTGGATGTCATTCCCCACTACAGTCATCATGGACATGGACATGGAATTAGCAGCAGATACTTCAGAAAGGCTCAAGGCCACGGATATGGACTAGGTTATGATGGCTATGGACTTGGATATGGGGGTTATGGTCTTGGGTATGGAGGCTACGGCCTCGGATATGGAGGCTACGGATACGGCGGCTACTTTTAAACGGTACTGATATAATTTAATTATTATCGTATAATGATGTAAATGGAAAGAAATTAATTATTAGCAATAATAAGATTTTTATGTAATTCACTGATGTGTTCAAAAAATTACTAGAGTCATTGCTAATTTTTATATTTTTCCATTTTATAAAAGGAACTTAATACAATCTAGTTATTGTTCTTTGAATTTTATCTTATCATATCCCCTGTATCGATTCAATGATTCTCATTAGATCTGTTCATTTTACTCTTAACAACACAAAATCAACTATAAAATAGTTAGCATTGATAAAAAATTTAAAAATATGTATTCGATTTGATTTGATTTAATTTTTTTTTTTTATGGCGCAAGGACCAATTTAGATCATAATGCGCCAGTTAGATGCATAATGTATTTAACCAATTTATATGCATAATGTATTCAATAGCTATGCTAAATAAAACGTAATTCTTTTATGGTATCGATCCGCGTTCCTTATATATTATTTTTTACTCTGGTGCGGTATAAGTTATTATGGACATCAATAAAAAACAAATAAAATTATTCTGTAATTTTCAGGCAAGAATGACTTTATCTGAAGAAACAAAGCAGTAATATAAGATTACAGAACATTATGCATAATTCAGCAAAAAATTCTATATTTTATCGTCCCAATTATCTTCAATTATTCTGTTTTTATATGTATAACAGTGTATTCAAATCAATCTGAACAAATCCATCTGAGCTTGATTGATTTTTAAGAATTGAATGAAAAACTTAAATTCGAATTTTTGAATTAAACTATGAAAAATTTCCTAATTATGTTAGTTGTAAATTTGATGACATTTTTAAGGGAGAAAAAATATTTATATTTTAAAATTAAACCCACATCCAAGTTGTCACGTTTACCCTTTCTAAAAGCACTATAATTTCGCGTCGTCTATTTTAAAAACAGAAAGAATTACCTGAATGAATTTTGGTTTATTTTCATCATCACTCATAAAATGTAAGCATTTATAAGGTAGCATTTGTTTGGATTTAATACTTCGCTATTTCATTGTAGACAACAACAAAAAATTAACCCCAAAGTTATGTTTGAAAACAACTAAGTTTGTAAATCATTGGTAAATTTTGATAAATTTCAAATTAATTCAATTCATTTTCATCAATTTTATTGGCTTTCTGGTTTTAATAATAGGTATATTAATATTTTCACTACATTCAAATATTTTTAAGACTACTCCTTACAAAGCAGATACACATAGAACCAAATAGATACACATTATTATTTCATTAACTCATTTTACAATTTTCTTAAATGAAGAATTGAAAAACTAAATAACAAATGTGAAAAACTCAGAAAAACATCCTTATAATTTATAAATATAGTTCTTTACTTTTCTGAATTAATTGTATATTTTACATAGCCTTTTATTAATTCATATTTTCTTATTTTGATGAAACATTTTTCTTTCCTTTTTTTTTTTAGGAGAAACAAGCAGTAAGGTCCAGAATTGTGAAAATCTTGCTTTAAATGTTTTGTTGAAATGTGTGTGAAATCAGAATGCATGTTATATAACAACTGGTAGTGTTTCAAATAAAATATTTGTATATTAGCTGAATTGTTGTCATATGCTTGATTATAATTGATTATGCAGATGCCAACTTATATTAAAGTGTTTACGAAAAGCTCATTTTTCTCTTAACAAAGACATTTTTTTTTAATTATTCTAATATTTTATCTTTACTTATCGACATAAAGTTTTTGAATTTTTAGGCAAAAAGTACATAAATAAAAATATAAATGTTATAAAACTTCAAATAAATGTAAGCATTTTTACAAAAAAATGCAAATTAGAATTAAAATCGATTGATGTATAATTTAATGTAACTCAAACTTAATATAAAATACACAAACTTTCCATTGTAATTTGCACAATATATTTTTAAAACTCAAGTAATATTCTTGAATTATCTAGAAATTATGTTAAATTCAGATTTATAAATTATATTTGATTTTGGTTTTCCTTTAATAGTTTCAGATACATCTGCATCGTATAATTTTTTAAAGCTTAATTTTTCTTTTCCACGAAGAGTCTAAGTATTGTCAAAATAATTCTGCGGAGATTCTAAAACCTGTCAATAACAAGTTATTTGCTATTAATTAACATTTAATCCAGAATCTGGCGATGAAAAATCCATGCCCCTTTTGAAACATTATTGTATTTAATGAATTAAGAATTTTTTTTAGTAAACCAGTTACTGCGTCCTATATATATATAATGAGGTATAATAAAAATTCATTGAATACCAACTTTTTAATACATGTATATGTGTGTTTCAGTGATCAAGTTATGATAAAACATTCAAGTCATTGAGCTAAATACTACTCAACTACAGAACGTTTAAGTATCACTTCAGTTTATCTCATTAAAAAAGAGCATATCACACTATTTTAATGACATTTTACTTTTACAACATTTTAAAATTGCATATTGTTTTTAACCCCTTAACTGCTATGGGTGTATATATACGCCTCGCACACAGCCAGGCCGTTAACTAATCCTAGAGTATATATACACATTTACAAAGTGTGATCTTTTCCATTGCGCAGCTATTACCAAAACTGTCCCGAAAACTTTAGAATACAATAAAATGATCTTGACAGTGTGTGATTGTGAGGAATTTACTTATTTCAGAGAAGAATTTACTTATTCATGCATAACTACGTGCTCTTGTGCGTAAAACTGTTGCACTGGGAAGCGGATCGCGTAACTATTCCTTGGCAATTGAAGGTTAAAAGAAAAAAATTATTCATATGATAGATTTTTCGTACTTGGTGAAAACCATCAACTTCTTAAGTTGGAATTAATCAAAAGTTTCTTAAAAATGCGTATTTTTGTCGGGCTGTTTTATTTATATTTTCATAACTTTATAGCATTCATCTCAATGCATTAAGAATTTTAATGAGTTAAAATTAAAGTATTATTATCCTCTTTAATTAATCTGTTAGCTCAAATTGATGTCAATCTTAAGCTACACTAAACTAATGGTGATTGACATCATAATTTTGGAATGAAACTTAGAGATTGTAATAATACCTAACAAGGTATATTTTACTCTTCTAACGTCCACATGATACATAAAATTTGAAGTTTCGAATCCAATAATGTTCAGAAACTACCTTCATTCTAAACAACGGATTTCTGAGGAATTAAATTTCTTTGTTTACAGAGTAATTATCGCAAATGGAATATTTCTAAAAAATAATAATTTTATTTAAGTTTTGTCGTAAACAATGTAATATAGGCGACTTGCCCAATGTACTTTTATTATCTTGGAATAACTTAAATCGTAGGATTCTACTTATTTAAATTTACAAATTTTATTTTAGTTTTTAACTTCCCTACTAATTCTTTCAAAGTCTTCTCAGAATTCTTCTTCTATAAGAATTCTACTTAATTTGGTCAGTCAATGTATATTCCAGCACAACGTTTATGACAAATCAGATGTAATGTTTTCAACTATGGCACCTAAGTAATTCGAAAGTTATTGCTGTTCCTCAATTCATTCACTTTTTTATCATGAAATGAGATAACCGAACACACTTAGAATTGACCAAATTCTCTCAAAATGTATAATTTTTGCTTTATTGAATAGAGCTACATTATGGCTTTACAAAACATACTTAGTTTTGTTTCAACGTTACATAGAGGCCAAGTTACAATCAATTTTATAAAATTCGAAAAAAAGTAAGTAATTCGTTAATTTACCAGAAGTGGATATTTAAATTGTTTAAAACCGATAATGGCAAGTCTGATAACTAAAATTAGTATGAATGTATTTATATAAAAAATTTTGATCCTGATATTTATTCTATTTTCTGGAGAATGTACTGAAATACTTTTTTATTATATGAATATTTCTTCAGTTATGGTGTATTGTTTAAAATATGGTCTCAAAAAAAGAATGTGCCATTTCTAATAATGTATACTTAATCAGCTCTAAAATTTTTAAATTTTAATAAAACTTTCAAGTTTTCGTACATTTACTAGATAAATGCATCTAATTTGCTGTAGTAATACTTTTGTTGATATAAGTTTATTGTTTTTTTTTCTAGAATTGCTTCGAAGTTTTTCAAAAATACTGCTAAAATTTCACTTGTAATTGTGAATTTTGTAAAATTTAGGTATATTTTTAAAATATTGTTAGAGTTTTTTAAAAATATTTATTGGTATTGTCCCCCAAAAAAGCATTTATAATGTTTTAGTTTACTATTTTTTAAAAGAAAAAATTACTGCGAACGCGTGTTCGGATATCTTTAGATATTTCTTTAATTTTGTATAATACTCTGCTACCTTCGCAAAGTTAAAAACATACCCCCACTCTATAAAAAGAGTATTTACCATTCATATTTAGTTTTATTAGAGTCTTATTTCATTTTTATGTATTTTATTTCCCATTATACTAAATTACTGCTAAATATGTCAAAATTTTAAAAAAAGATTCCCTCTCGATTCTTTAAACAGACTAATATTTTGAAACGATGTAGTCCATGTAGGATGGAGTTAAACCTCATCGAACCGATAGTGTTTGAATTACTGGAAGAGCACTTTGAAGAGGCTCTGGGGCAATCAAAGGCCGCTTGAAAAATGTGAATAACTTAGCTATCATATTCTCCTGATCTCAACTCTTGTGACTTCTTTTTTGTAGGGAAACATTAAACAGAAAACTTCTCAAATGACTCCAAAACCCATCGCTGATAACAAAACTGCCATTTAGGAGGTCTTTGAAGGCATCCATGTATCAACACTTCAAAGAATTTTGCAGAATATTAATTTTCGTCTGCGCCACATCATAGCGATTGTTGATAAGCATATTGAACATTTTCTAAACTAAATCTGACTGTCTCCAGTTACTTTTAAAATCCAAATAAAAATTTTGTACTCAGTTGTGTTTGAAAGTTTTAGTTTTACTTCAAATAGCTCGATAAGTTCCATCCCCGGACAAAAGCAGTGAACCTGTACAATGTAGGATCCAGGAGAGTTATTTGAAAGTGAGGAATTTCGTTATGGTAAAGTAAAATTATGTTGGTGCATACAGAATGCGTAATAAGATCTCAAAAATGAACATTGTAAAAGTTCTTCCTGGCATTAAAACATTTGAACACAATATAGTAGATGAAATTGGTTCACTTTCGAAAATAAAAAGTTGTAAATATTATTGCTGAAATTTTGAATACACGTATCCCCATATTGTTCAGCATGTCATACGCTACAATAAACATTTATCCCCACATATATATCAATATATATTCTTTTCTTCCTAATAATAGTAAAACGTAATTTTTACTTAAGATATGTATGACTTTTATTGTAACATCCTGTATTAATGTAATGACTTATCTTTCAACTCCAAAAGAAAAAATAAATGAATCTACCATGTCGAAAAAAGTGTGACGCATGCTTAATATTGCAAGAAATCAAAGTGGTCCAGTAGGAATATTAAAATGATTTTGCATGAATCATCCAAAAGTTATCAGAGAAAAACAGCTCCAATAACGGTTGATTTATGAGTTTAATTTCAAGATTAAGATATACCGATATAAAGGTTTTATAATGTAAGTATAATTAACAGCTCACACACATAAATCAATAACATGTTCTCAAAGTCTAAGAGATTTATGAAAGGATTAGTAACAAAAAATTTCTCTCTTGAAAGTTAATTCTTTTTTAAAATTCCAAAGACTTTAATATGCATGATTCATTACATAAAAATCTATATTTGGTTAGCATGGTCATTAGTTAAAAGATTCATGAAATATATTTGTTTTTAACTAAAAATAATACTGATTTAATATAGGAAATCCAACTTCTCTTGTATGATTTTATGAAGACAAAAGATAAGTAAATACAGTAAATAAAGAACGATAATTGTATTGACAGGACAAAAATATGTACAAGACAGTGCACAACACTGCAACAACGGTATGTACACAAATTATATTCTTTCAATTGAATTTTGTGTTTCATGTGCAACTTATGCAACCTTTTTTTATAAAAAAGTATAAAACAATGTAATTACGACTTGAGACCTTTTAGTCAGATTGGTACTCTGTAACTCAAAGAAAAAGTAAATAATCTGCTCAAACTGTTCGTGAATCCGTCAGCAGGGCATTGATACATTAAACGCTGATTGACGAAATAGTGTTTACATGGCTATTTGACATTTGTATTGGAGTTTCTTCTGTTTTATATACCATCAGCTACAATACACACACACTTAGTGTTCAATTAATCAGCCATTGAGACAAAAGCTAATAATTTGCATATTCTATTGTAAGGTTTGTGCATGTGTCATCTCGTCCATTTGGATAACTACTACCTGGCGAGTTGCTTTTGCTGTTTTACATAAAAGTCAATTAGGCGACAGTGCAAGACCATTCGGAAAATAGCTCGGTAGCTTAAAACAGCATTACTGGATGAAAGACTCCTATAATATCTTCATGGATGTAGGAATCTCAATAGATGAAAACAAATATGATCCAAATTATTGCAATCTATAGCGTTTATTACTTATTCAAGATACAACGATTAGGAAACAAAATATTGTTTGTTTCTTTCTTCAATGTAAAGTTTTCTATTCTTAGTTTTAGCTTAACATATTTTTTATAACCGTACGCTACTTAGTTTTACCTAAACAATATATCCCTATACCAGTGTTTCTCAAACTGCAGGACGCGGCTCCCTAGGTGTTACCTATATGAGAGGGGCGCGAGCAAATTGAAAAGTCGAGCACAAAAGATTGTTTAAAAAGTTTTTAATTTACAGTAAGTAAACAAGCAAAATACATTCTGACATATTAAACAAAATACTCATTTTCACTCTCCTAAAATACACTTATAAATGTATCAATACTGCACAATGTATTTTATAATTAGTTTATCAGTACTAAGTTAAGAACAAGTTTAATAATTACCAGAGATCCTGTGGGCTTGTAATATATTAAATTATATGTGAAAATTAAAACTTATCTTCATAATTTGTACGGTTTATAATTAATCCCTTAACTGCCGATTAAAAGTTACGCGATTTGCTTCCCAATGCCAACCGTTTTCCACGTAAGCTCTCGCACGTAATGTATTATGGGGTAGGGAGAGAAAAGGAATTAATAAGCAAATCCTCTGAAATCTTTCGCAAACACTGTCAACGTCCTTTTATTGTATCCCAAAGCCTTCAGAATAACTTTATGGATAGCAGTTCATAGAAATATAGTTCATTATCCTTCGGAAATACGTATATATACGTAGGAGGCATTTAAGACTTTGGCTGAGCGAGACGTTCATATACGCCGGTGACACTAAGAAGTTAAAGTTCTGTAGCTTTAGCATCAAAGTATAGTGTTATCAAATTCAATACGTTGTGTTATTGTATGGAGGAGGGGGTGCGATGAAAATTATGATTGGATATTGGGTCGCTAATATATAAAGTTTGAGAAGCACTGCCCTCTTTACATTTTAAGTTTTATTGCATATAAAAATTTCATATGTTCTATCCTTGAATATATCACACAATTCGTATATCATTCGTATGTATACAGATCAGAACATTGACAATTTTCTGTATTTTTTTAGCAGTTTCCAAATTTAATATGTATAATTATTGGAAAATTATACAAATTTTAGGGTAGGCTCAACGCACCGAGTATGAATGATGTGTCACGCGTAGTTTCTTTGAAAAACTATAAGTATAATTTAGGGAAGGAACTTGAGGAATGATAATATCTGCGCAGATATTTCTGACAATTTAAGCATTGTGTAAGTTTGTTTTTCAGAGGATACGTGTAACAGCATGAAATATCAGTCTGCCTCCAACACGAAAAGTTAAATCAGACCGACGATTTTATGAAGGGTATGAATTAAGTTGAGAAGGGCAAGTTGGTCCGTATGTCAAATCTCAGCTGAGCAAAGACCATGTTCGGCTAGACACGTTCACGGTGCCCTGGCTTATAAATACAGGTGTATGTGTGTGCTTGTTTATATATATATATATTCGATAATACAATGCTGATCAAGAAAGTTGCAATTGCAGTGCTAGAAAGCAAAGCAAAAAAAAAACAGACTTTACCAACTGTACATATACAGTGTAATAGAATGAAAATATGATTCCATTTGCAAGCAATTTGAGTTTCTGAAATTAGTACAAGCAGCTACCACCTTTGATATAAAATTGCTATAACTCGGTTAGGATCAAATCAAACTGGGCTACGATAACAGATGCCAGCAATTCAAAGCATGTTACTTCAGATCTCTCTCTTTCTCTCTCTCTCTCTCTATGTCCCATTTCCTCAATCACAGTAGCTGGAGAATCTCTGCAGCCTAGTCTCTCAACAACCCATGGCCAGATGTTTTCGATGGTTGAGATACATGGAAAATGTGCATGTCAATGCAATAGTCAAGAGCACCTTCTTTATCAAGGTAGGTCAGAATACGATAGACAACTTACGGTCTAGCATTCTATTATTAAAAAAATAATGTCTGTGAGGTCTCGAAGATAGAGCCCAGCCACAGGACTTAAGATCTAAGAAATATAAACCTGGATGTTCAGATAACTGACTACGTGAACAAGTGTTGCTCATGCATGTATAAGGCCGACTTGACAACGTATCTATCCTCTTGAATTATAATGATGGGAGATTTTTGAGATATACATGGCGTTCAGTTTGACCCTTCTAAGCCCCTCGATTCCCTATTCACATGACAATCACTGGATTTCTACTATTGAGAGTAGAAATATCACTAAACTATGAATCTCACTCTAGATAGGTCACGATCTTGCCATTATTGAATTCCGACACATGCTAATAGATTTTTCGCCTTCTTATACGAGCATAACTCAATCGTTTTACAAACAACATTCCAATGATATTTTCTGAATGCGAAACATGCTGCGTAATTTTTCTTTTGTATAAAGTTTGAATTGCCATTTCTCCGTCTTGCGTTATTCGATTGCACTTAAATGCTAATCTCTTGCATATACTAGCTCCTTCCTTCTTCTATGTGAATTGGGCGTTTTTATCATTCATCCTTCTTAGAGTTTCAATTTCAATGACCAGCAGTGTATTAATTATAAATCACCACATATATATATTTAAAATGAATGATTTGAGCCAAAGTTTTAAATTATTAATTCGAGCATGTGTGTACTATGTTATTAATAAGTTATGCTTATATAAGTAATAAGATTAATATCGTATAATGTACAACTATTACTTTACAAAATTAACCAAAACATAGTTGATAAGTTTGACGAATTTCAAAATATATATTATCATAAAAATAAAGCCATTTTTTTTTCAGAAGAAATATTATATATTTCAGATTCGAAAGAATGTGCTTTTTAGAAAGATGGCAGTTATTTTTGTCTAAAAGTTATGTGGATAAATATGTATTCATTTCCTACAAATAGTTTGAATTTAATTTCTCATGAAAGATGTAAAATGCAAAAAAATCAACAAATACTGCTTTGATTGACACAACATTTGGCAGTAAAGTAGCATATATATTTATACATAAAACAAAATCAATACAGAAATGAAAACAATATTTAATTTCTGTAAGTTATCAGATAAAGTCAAACTGGAGACTTAAACAGAATTATGTATAAAGTGAAAATAAACAGCATAAAGTGAAAAAAGGACATTAATAGGGTATGTGATCCCCCCCTCATCTGTATGCAAAGTTTACACCTTCTGACCATGCTTTCAATTAGTTGGTCAACCACCGCAGAATTAAGCAATCGCCATTCTTTTTCTAGAGAAGTTTCCAGCTCAATAAGAGTGGCTGGAGGTGGGAAACGTGAAGATATAGCACGGCCGAGAGCATCCCAAAGATTTTCAATGGGATTAAGGTCGGGCGAATATGCTGGCCACGCCCTACGCGCAATCCCCTCACTCTCCAGGTAGTCATCGACGATGTCAGCTCTATGGGGACGTGCGTTATCGTCCATTAAATCAAAAGTAGGGCCAACTGCTGCAGCGTACAATCTCACAATGGTTTCTAGGACTTCATCTCGATAACGGACAGCCGTCACAGAACCCCGTTTCAAGATGTGCGGATCGGTGCGGTATCCTAATGAAATCCCTGCCCACACCATAATGCTTCCACCTCGGAATGCGTGATGTTCGGTGATGTTTTGGGGCTGATTGCGTGTTCCTTGTTTACGCCATATCCTTATACGCTTGTCATCTGGCTCCAGAGCAAATCTTGACTCATCATTAAACATGACATTGCCCCAGTCAGACACAGTCCAATTGCTATATTCTCGGCACCACTTTAATCGTGACCCTCTTGATTGGAGGGATAGAGGAACACAAACTCGAGATACCCGGGGATACAGTCCATTCATATGTAATCTTCGGCGTATAGTAGCCGCAGATATATCCTTACCAATGGGCACTATAACTATAGATGTCACACGTGTGGAGGTCACTCTGCTATTCCGCTTGGCTACAATAGCAATATATCGATCTTCCGCTGGGGTTGTAACCCTTGTTCGACCACCTACGAGCCTTCGGACAACTGTCTGTGGGGTTTGGATTTGTTTCCATAAACGTGAAATTACAGAATGATGAACACCGAAGAAAAGAGCAACATCTGTGATCGACTGTCTTGCTTCAATGAGCCCCACAACACGCCAACGCTCAGAATCTTCCATTCGTTTTGTGAAAGTCATAAAAACACGTATGTCTTGAAAACAAATTGTACGAAAGTTTTAAACACCTCCTATCCGCACTTACAATCAACTTCTGTAACCCTTCATAAAGATGGCTTCTTATAAGACTGAAATTTTTGCATATTTCTTGAGATCAAAGCACGATTGGCTGTTATCTAACATATTTGCATACTTCCATCTACCTCTGCAGCGAATTGCATCTTCTTCAATTCTGATTGTCTTCCGGAAATTTGCATTTTCCTCTCCGTGCTTAACTTTTGGGAGTGAGTGTATATATATATATATATATATTATTTCATTAAAACTTGATAAAATAAAACGCTTATGTGTAAATTTCAAATTTTAAATCAGTTGTATATTCCTTTTCGAATGCCATCTTGTAAGGCATTAAGAATCAGGAAATTTTTATAAAGCAGAAAGGCTTTCATCTTCGTTTCCCTTTTGATATTAATAATAGAATTAATAAGTGTATTATTATAATAATAAATACATACATTCGAATTTTTAATTTAGAATCTGGTTTTCTAAAATACTTTGTAACATAATATAAGTTACAGAAGTAATTTCTTTTTTTTAAAAATTCCTATTAGAGCAGCGGAATTCACAAAATGTTTCATGTAAAAGAAATATTTTGCAAAAGATATAAAACATTCAAGAGCTGTAATTTAAATTTTTCAGTCAAATTAATTGAATTCAAAGTAGATCAGAAATAAAACTCAATTTTCCAAAAATCTGAAAAAATCAGTTTACATTTTTTTATCTCTCCATAAATCAAATACTCAGTGCTCCCACTTTCAAAATCATTGAAGTAGAAAAAAAATTTCTTCTTTTGATGAAAGCTTGATAAGGAAATATCAGCCACGCCAAACCGATTTGTAACACTCGAGAGAACACGCTATTGATTTTTCAATGATGCAACGAATTTATTTCCTAAGAACTTCGTTGACCGGAATTTGACATTGATAATAAAAATACCTTATTAATGAATTCAAATAGAGGAGTATAAAAGAGCTTCAAAGTGAAGTATTCAGCATTATAGCTTAGATAAGCAGCTGTAAGCAACTAACTAAAAATGATGAAGATTGTGGTAAGTATCTGAATTTCTTTTTCTATATTTTTCTTTGCATGTACCTTCAGTTTTTACAAAAACTAATGTTTTCATTTGTTTTGAGTTAGTTATTTTAAAGTTAATAAAAAATATGTTTTCCTTTATTTTGATTCATTGTAATTATCTTTTGGTTTTAATATAGTAAATTATCAAATTTAATCTCATATAAAAGCATAGATAAGAATAGAAATTTCATTCTTTGTTATACAATGGAAAATACTTGCAAATGCAAAATATACATTAGCTCCAAATAAAAGTAATTTCAAATCCCCTCTATTAATATTTTAAAACTTACTTTAATTGATAAAATTTTGAAAGTTTACGTCTTGTAAATATATTGCGTACTGTAATATTACACTATATTTAAAAACACATGCTTTGCAAAAAAAAAAAAAGAGAAAATAATTTTCTAAATTATTCTAGTCTAGATATTTTCTCACATTTATATATCCTTGAAAGTTTGTTTAAACATAATTTAGAAAAAAGCTTTGTAGATGCTGTAAATTTTCTCTGTAAACAATACTTTAATAGGACAATATAGTGTAAAAAGTCATAATTAGGTACTTAAAAAGTTTTGATAAAATATTACCTAAACCTAAAAATTCATTGAATGATTTTATAATAAAGAATCAAAATTTACAGTAAAATAAAAATTTTAAATAATGTTTTTTCATTCTCTAGAATGAATCATTTTCTTAAATCACGAGACAAGTTGAATTTTTTTCCTAAATGTATGAATTATATATATTTTTGAAGTAGGCGACTGTATCTAAAAGCAAAAGCAAAAGTAAAAAAACACCATGCTCAATTTTTAAGTAATGCTTTTTGCGATGGATTGTAATTCATGCTTCATCTAGCCTTCCAATATGAAGAGTATTTTATGAACAAATACTACAGATAATAATTGAAGATAGCCTACAAGACATCGTGTTATCATTTTCCTTTTAAATAGAAAAGGAATAGAGCGGTAAAATTAATTCAATGCCTTAATTCATAGATCCTTGTTTTGGCCCTTGTTGCCATCGCTGCTGCATCACTGGATGTCATTCCCCACTACAGTCACCATGGACATGGACATGGAATTAGCAGCAGATACTTCAGAAAGGCTCAAGGCCACGGATATGGACTAGGTTATGATGGCTATGGACTTGGATATGGAGGCTATGGGCTTGGATATGGAGGCTATGGACTTGGATATGGAGGCTATGGATATGGGGATCTCGGATATGGAGGTTACGGATATGGAGGATTGGGATATGGTTACTTGTAAAAGGTAATATATTTTCGATTTTTTTTTAAATCTAAGTAGACTATATAGTTATGTATTACTTAAGGCAATGCTTCTCAAACTTTAAATATTTTCGACCCAATATTCAATCATAATTTTCATCACACCCTCTTCCCACCTTTCAATAACAATGCATTGAATTCAATAATACTATGTTTTGTCGCTTTCGCTACAATACGACTTTAACCTCTTTAGTGCCACCGGCGTATTTAAACGCCACGCTCAGCCAAAACGTTAATTGCTTCGGACGTATATATACGTCTTTCCGAAGAACGATCTCTTCTGTACACCGCTATCCATAAAATTATTTCGAAGGCTTTGGAATGCAACCAAATGACCTTGACAGTGTTTGCGAAGGATTTACTTATTTCAGAGGATTCTTGTTTATTCCTTTTCGTCCCCTTCCCCCAATACGTCACTTTCGCACTCCTACGTGAAAAACGGTGGCATTGGAGAGTCAATTTTTAACTTTTAAGCGGCAGTTTAGGGATTAATTATAAACCGTACAAATTTGCAAGATTAGTGTTAATTTTGTACATAGTTTTATACATTTCAACATCATGGGGTCACTGGTAATTATTAATCTTGTTCTTAAGTTAGTATTTTTAAATTAATTATAAAATGCATTGCGCAATACTGATACATTTTTAAGTGTATTATATATTCTTTATTATATCAGAATGAATTTTGTTTGTTTACTTTCTTTAAATTTATATTTTTTCAAAAATCATCTTTTGCTTTCGACTTTCCAATATGTTCGCAGCCCTCTCGTCGAGCTATGATTTTCCTCTAGGGGGCGTGCCCCACTTTTTTAGAAACTCTGATTTAAGGAAACCAAATATATAGGCATATAAACTAAATTACTTTATGCATTAATGTATTTATAATTTCGGTTTAAAGAATATTCATTTTTAGCGAGTGAAATATACTCTTTTATATAATTAGTTTAGCCTAGCATATAATATATAACTTTTTTCATACTTCTTTCGGCTTCAGTAAAAGATTTTAACTGAACTAATTAACTGAATAAATGTTACAAATAGAAACTGTTAAAGTTAGGGGTTAACAATTGTGAAACTAGGCATTTAAGTTTTTATTTGTTGTAGTAAAAAAAAACTGCTTAGAGTTAATGTGTACGATAAAACGGGTATAACATATTTCAACTATTTTAGAGATTTTTGCTTCATTCTGTTGTATTTTAATTTAGACAGTACATTTTTTCCCCAATTACTGGTATTAAAATATTTATTTAGCAAAGTTTCAAATTTTAAAAATATAGTTGCATTTCATATATATAAGTATTGTTTATTTTGTATATAGTAACTATCGACTGACTTAATGCTATATTTGTCTTTTTTAGGTTCCCTTGAATTGATCAATTCCTATGATACAAAGAATACTGACTGAGATTTTTGAAGAACATTAAGAATGTGCATACCGAGCTTGTTTGTTAAATATAAAGAAAAGTGACTTAAATAAAAAAAAATTAACTTAGGAGTCTGTTTCCATATGTTATTACTATTTTCACGGTATGTTTATATATTTATAGCTTGTACTCATTTTTTCACTAATTATTTCTTTATTTAACATGAATTTAAATAAACTAATATTAACACTACCACTCAATTAACATAGAATATACACTAGATAGAAAAATTAATCAACATGAAGATATAAAAATTTTGATTAGTTAAATGAAGATTCCTTCATTCCGATTTAAGCAATTTTGTTACTTGCATTACACTCAAAGCCTTAAAGAGACATGGTACGATTTAAGCAAAAAATTTTAATTTAAGGATTTTCAAAAAATTTTTGGTTGTCCCCCATAGGTGTATACTATGTAAAACATATTTTGTGCTCAAAATTCCATAAAAAAACTAGCCATTTATTTTTTTAAGGAAGAGACTTAAATTTTTTTAAGTGATTTTAAAGTGCTACTCCTCTTTCAAGAATTTACGTACATGCATAAAATTTGATTTACAAGTAGTTCAAACTATGTGTAACAAAAGTTGGTATGGGGGGGGGTTACGATAACTTGATTGGTATTTGTACAATACTTTTTTTATGAATGCTTATTGAAAATTACTTAAAAAATGTATAAATTCTGAGTTCAATTATTTTTTAAAAAATAAGTTTCGTTTTGATTGAAAAATGCATACCGACTTTTATTACATGTACTATTAGCAATAAGTAAAAAAAAAATCAAAGCATTAGGCACAATAGAAAAAAAAGCCTCTACACTTTAAATGAAGACAAACTATAGTTATTTTATCTTTCTGTATAAGTAAGTTTAAATTTTTGATTTGGTATGGGATGTGAATAAAAACGAGCATAAAAGCTATCATAATTCTTCGTTTTTTAAGTTTAGAGCTTTCAAATTTTGTGAGGTTATAGGAAAGATTATAAACAATAATTTAGGCTAAAAAAATTAGATTTGAATTTTTGACCGATTTTTTTTTATTGAATCGTATATCCCTTAAAAGTAGAATAATACATCCTGAATCAAACTGAAAATAATTTACTTTAAAAATGTTATTTCGTTGCTTAATTTTGAAATCCCAAGTTTTGCAAGTTTCACTTAAGGAAGAATTTATAAAATAATACTTCATGTAATAATGCCAAACATTATTTCCCATAGTAAATTTTATAAAACTTAAAGGAAAAAATTATATGATTTTCTTAATGAAATATGTCGAAATTGATATTTTAAATTCAATTGTGGCTCTCATTAAATTATCAGATCAATACCTTTTCCTTATATTTTGAATGAACTACCTAAATTTTAGAGAACATGTATAATTTAAGCATTATAAATACATAACGTATCGAACATTATAGGCTGTGTGCTTACAAACTGAATTGGGAGATTTCATATAAAATGTGTACGTATTGCATTGCTAAGAGAGCAGCAAATAATAAGATTCGATCTAAAGCAATATCAAACTTTCTTCAAGAAAGATTTTAGCAAATTAGTGTATAAAAATAATGCCATTTTCACAAGTTATTATGTGTAGCACATACATTTTTAAATTCATGTTTAAATATAACTAGGTTAGTACACAAATTGGTTGGTTTAAAACATTTCGTTTTTAATGTAAGATTTATTTAATGACATTAAATGATTTTAGTATCATTGGTTAATGCAGACCAAACTAAATTATAAGAGATGTTTTAATAGATTAATCAACTTAATTAATATAGTTAATTAATTTCTGAAGCGGAACTTTTTCATTATCTAAGTTGATTGTTTTCTCTTTTATCATATCTCATTAAAAATATACATTTTGAAAAAAAAATCTTAATTTTTTTCTCTTTACAAAAGTTTTTTTAATTCAAAGCATTTTAAAACAAGTATCCGCTTGTATTTCCTGAATATCTGACGATTTAAATACTTCTACTCAGAGAAAATTCAACATTCTCTGTAACACTTCTACATTTCTACTCTCTGCATCAAAAAGCACACACAGTTGATAATTCTCTAATTAAATACTACTCTATACTTTTTTAAAAGTTGAAAAAGAAGTATTACTGTGAAAAATAAGAATTAATAAATACAAATACAAAAAAATTCGGATATATCGGAATTTTTTTTAAATATTTCTAATCCCATGAAATTTTAAAATACGTTGCTTAATGTAATTTTCTTTAAGGGGGTCTCCATATGAGCCCATGTAAAATTGCGTAAGTTTATGTACCTTTTTCTCAGAAACTACTTACTTCTCATGGATAAAATTTTTACAGTAGATTATGTGTACTAGCAATAAAACTTTAACGAAGGTTTTTGTATTTTTGTATACAATTAAATTAATTATGAATTTTTAAAAAATTGTAAAAAATTTTCTTGTAAAATTTAGTTTAAAAAAGTCATATTGAAAAAATTTGCAATGTATCTAATTCCCTCCATTAAAATGTGTAAACATGTTAAAAGTCTACTCACTGAAAATTTGAGTATTATATGATAAGTAGTTTTGAGAAAAAGGTACATTAAGTGAAAAATATTACATTTTGAGAAAACAGGCTTCAAAGTAAAAATTTGTAATTTTTTCACCATTTACTTTGTTTAGTACTTTCCAGAAGCATATTAAGCATTTGTTTTACTCTCTGTTCATACAAAAGTCCCTTCTAATTTTTCTTTTTTCATTGTTTTTAACAATTTTGCCTTTTTTGAGGGGATCTCAAGATGCTTTCGTTCGGCTACACGAATCATACGTGTATCTAGTTTTTTAAAGCATGGCATATTTATTACTTAGTTCAATATCACAATGTTTTAAGATCATTAATTTTGCTACATGACTCATATTGAACTGTACAATAGACATATTTACCCCTAATTTTAGATTTTTTTAATTCCACAAAGTACATCTTGGAATCACTGACGGTGACCATTTGGTGTTATTAACTGACTCATTTGGGTTCTGAGTCTTTCCATCTAAACATTTTTTAATAACATAGGATCACGTAGATCTCTAAAAACTGGCTTCTATTCAATTCATTGAGGTGCATGTGTTTATGATCATAGTGCCTTTCGTTACATTCGGTTTCTGACTTTTGAAACTTGCATCAGGCATTTATAATCGGAGGACACAATCCATGTTGATGACTCTCGTTTGGAGACAAAAGATGAAAATAAACAACAGTTTTCATGCTGTGCAGATCATTGATATTATTTCTAATAGCCACACCATAATACCTTTGAATTTTTTATACTTTGAATTTTCCATCACTTAACTTTTTCCACTGTTTCGCTTTTAAGATCCAAAAGACGTGTACCCATAAACTTTGGATAAGCCCAATACACTCTAACTTTTCCACTTGAACATCATATGGATTCAGAAACTTATACAAGGGGAAACACATGTGCTCCGAGCAGGGCTCATTTAATGTGCGGCAAGGAGTAGCCTCATTTAAAAAAATTAATAAAAATACTTCTAATTATGGTATTTTCTCATATCATATATAATGTTAAAAAGAAACATTTGAACTTTTAAAAAAAATAAAAAAGTAAAAATCGATAAAATTTTGAAAATTCATGTTCCAAACCCCCTTTAGTTCAGGTCAAGCTTTTTTTGAGGGCTTCCTCATAGTAAAATTTACGCTATTTTTAAACTTTGCTCACCTAAGTGATTTTTCCTAAATGATGCAACACTCGATCACAACTTTTAAAGCGGATTTTTTACTTGAATGTTGTTGTTTTTTTACTTAAGCTTCTTTGTAAATTTAACGTTATGTTCATATAATGACATCAATAATTTATTTCCGTTAAGAATTCTTTGTTAAAGTAAAACGGTTATATATTACAAATATTTCTTAATTTTATTGATGATAATTGAAGTTCACATATTGTAGGCAAATACTATTCACTTTTTTTGAATTTATACCACTACATTCAGTGGTAACTGTAATAGCAGTATGGAGAAAAATCATACAATTATAGGTATCCGACTACCCTAATATTGCGAATTTTTCCAAAAATTGACAAATTCTTTTTATGATTTTATTTTATAGGCCATTTTATTAGCTTAATAAAAATAACAAGTTTATTATTTTCCATTCACTAGAATAAAAACTACAAATGTTTTAATTAAAGCAGATGCCATTATATTTTAAGCAAGATATACTTTAAAATGCGTTTTATAACCGATACTCAAAATAACTCCGGCGGCTAGCTCAAATGATTTTAATTGGCGGCTCATTCTAAGCACAGTTACAATTACATAAAACAGGGGAAAATCTATACAAATACTAAGGGGTTTGAGGGGGCGGACATTGGCGCATCCTTTCTTCCCCGAAGTGGCAGGCTGACTGGTTAAGTATTCACACGGCCAGGAGAGGGCACTCTATTACCATTCGTTACAGTTTTACTTAAAACGTGTTTTCCTTTAAAATGCTGGAATGGGGACAGCGATTGCTCAAAGAGTTTTGAAAATAATTATCTGAAATTTTTTCTGTGTGTTCTGTATAATTGTAGAAATGTTTAAAGCCTTAGAATTATCAATCACTGTTTTATTAAAAAAAATTATTGTGAATAGAATCACTTTTTTCAAGCAATTTCATATAATAACTAAGATAAAATGCTCTAGTTTTCGTAAAAATTAAAATATCTCTTATACTGAAGATCATTTCAAAATTGAACAGAAAAGCAACACAGCAAAAATGAAATATTGAAATATTTGTTCATAAACTTTTTATGCAGAATCGGCACCGTTTAAGTAATTTTTTGTACATTTTTGCCAATTTTTTCTCATTTTAGTAATAATAATTTCTTTTTCTCTTCTTAATTTTAGCATATTTATCTTAAAATGTACCAAACAAATCTAAAAACAAAAAAACTCATATCTCCATATTTTAAAAAAAAACGTTGTCGCAAGTAGTCGGATACCTTAAGAAATCCTGCAAAAGTAGTTATATGCCTTTGGTACAATATATTAAAGAGGTTTTCTGTTTAAATATATTTAAATTTTAATATTTATTACGCGATTGTATAGCCCTCATTTTCCATACATAATTTAATTTATGGTATTCCCTCAGCAGATCTTAAATTTAAAAATTATACTGGAGAGAAGTTTGATCACACACACACAACTGATATAATTTCAGATTAAGAAAGGAGTACATTTTATTATCGTATTATTTTAGAATTATTTTTAAGAAAGTATATATTTCAAAAATTTGTATATTGGGGGTAAGAGAAAGTTCTGTCGTTTTTTTCTAAGAACTAAACAAAAAAAATATTTTTATTTATTTAAAATTTAATCCAAAATGTAATGTTTTTGTACGTTAGAACCGTCTGACAGCTTATCTAAACCCTGGAAAAGAAGTCATCTGTTTTGGAGGCAAAGTATTCTTCCACTATCATTTAGATACCCTCCAAATTCATGTATTCATTTTCATCAAGAAAGTTTTGCAACGACTTGAACAAATGATAGTCAAACGGTGCAATGTAAGGAGTATATGCTGTCTGAGATAAAGTTTCCCAACCATGTGTAGTCTAGCATTGTCGTGATGAAAATTCACACCCTTTCAGTGAGTGTGTTGGCCAAAAATAGAAGTTTCTGTTGGCCAAAGATAGACGTTTATGTTGAATTTCTTTACTCAAAACATGAAGTTATGAACAGTAATGGTGGTTTCATTTTCTTTCAGCAACTTATAGTACGATATACCCTTGCTGTCTTCCCAACAATACAACATAATCTTCTTCTGATGCATGCCAGCTTTTGATGTGTAGGTAGAGCCTCCCCTTTGGCAAACATATGCTTTTTTCAAAACATACAACTTTTCATCTCCAGTTACTAAGTAGTTCAAAAACGGTTCCCTTTTGTGACGAACAAGATTTGAAGAACATACAGACATTCTGTTCATTAAATGTTTTTTCGCTTAATTCGTGTGGCACCCAAACAAAAGAGTTTGGGCACCAAATCAAGCTTTTTAATGTAATCCAAAGCAGTAATCTGATGAAATACAAGCTTGAGCTTACTTCTGTGGAAGTTATTGAGAGATTTGTTTTGATCACGCTGCGTAGCACTTCGTTACTGACATCTAATGGTCTTCGTGATCTGGGTTCATCTTCCAAAGAAAAATCACTCGAACAAAATTTTGCTAACCATCTTTGGCTTGTTCAAGCTTTACTGCGTTCACTCCAAATAAGTTAGATAAGTTGTTGCCTTTTTGGAACTCAAACATCATACAATATCTTAAGTACTCTTTTTTCTCACTCACATTAGCAGTTTTACAAGTTTAAAAAAACTGACTAAAACACATAACAGATGTGCATAAATCATCAATAGTATACTCTAACTTAACTGTTTAAACCAGTTTCAGTCGCTTGCTAAAGATCGACAACGCATAAAATTGCACACATTGAAAAACGACAGAACTTTCCCTTATCCTCAATATTTCAGAATAATTTAAGTAGCTGATAACAACGGGTATAATAGAACTGCAATGAAGATTGTAGTCAAACCTTTGAAAGTTAAAAAAAGGAAGAAAATGCTTCATTCTCCTCCCTCTGTCATTTTTTTTAAATATAAGAACTAAATAGAATATTCTGGCATCATTATATATTTGCTAAAAGGGTACATTTACGTGTTTGTTTTACATTTGCTTTCATTAAAATCCTATTTTACTACTACATTATTTAAATTAAAAGCTCAAAGAATGTTTTCCCAAAGAATTTCTTTACTATTGTGATTTTTTTTATTCGTTTTAGCAGTTTAAGAAGACAGGATAAATTCTTTGTGTATGTATGCATAATTTTATAGAATATCCGCATTATTTATTACATTCTTAGAGTAGCAACAGGAATAAATGTAATAATTATTAACAAATATAATAATTATTTTCATTTAGAAAAAAAATATAAAGCCGCTTTATTTATATATTATTAAGTTAGATTGTTCAAATTACTCTAGTTTATAAATGTTAAACTGTAAGTGGTTACAAAACGTTGAGTGTGCCAGTCATCTTGAAACGAAATTGACGAAAAAACCGTACTACAAACTTTCGCTTGAAAGACTATTTCTGCTAGATTTACAATCGATTTTTACTAAGAGGAAAAAATAGATTCCTAACTTCCTCTCTTGTTAACTCTGAATAATAACATACTTGGAAAAACGTCCTTCATTCTACAGTAAAATGAAGGCAGATCTTTCGTATGGCTTTTATTTGATTTTTTTCAGACAATTACTATATGCTGAATGATTAAACTTTAATTTATAGGAAACTTAATTTATATACTTTTTTTAAAAATACCTGAATTCTGATCTCAGCTCGTATAATTATTGTAATTTCAGAGTTCATAAGAAATCAGAATTTGTATGTTTAATTAAGAACTGAAGCAAATATATTTAATGAAATAAATAATTTTCCAAACCTTCTAGCTGAGAAGTTGAACAAAAGTAAACTTGAGCTAAGATTAAAAATATAATATAAAAATCAGCATAAGTGACACATTGCACAAGATGCAATTTGCAAATAAGGCAATTACAAAATATTCATTTCATGAATCTACTTTGATATGCCAAAGTTAAGGACCAAACGCATTTTCCTGAATTTTTCAAAAAATACTGAATTAATTAAAGTGAAACTTGAAATGACATCACTGAAAAAAATAATTAAAATTTTGATCACAAAAACAAATGCTACTACTCCACGATTGAGTTCAATGCTCATTAAAGCGTGATAATCAGAAAAACGATGCATCAAGATGACATTTATGAAGAGGTTAGTGTGTGATGTGATCACTTCTGAGAAAAACATAACTACATAACGAACTATACTACGAGCTTTTATGAGGTCTTGGTGCAATAAATATTACTCCTCCATGAAGGCACTGCTTAGCTCCGGGAGTGTTTTGATAGCAGGCTCGTGAGTTGTAATTACTCTGCCAAGAGTAAACTAGACTGTTTAAAGAATTCAGGCCTGGGGATCTGGCTGGCCACCCAAATCCTCAAATTATTATCAAACTCAATATATTCGTCAACCATCCAAGCCGTGTTTATAAAAATTAGATGCGTGCCAACTAAAAAATATAAACTAAACTCAGTGGCGAAACAACCTATGGTGGACCAAGGCTTCTGTGCCTATCTCAGTTTTCGTGACATTGGGCACTGAGGTACATGAAAAAATGTTTTAACCACGTGGTCTGAGGGCACGAAACCCTCAGTGTTTAGTTCCCAAGCAAGCTTGGTAGTCATTTATCGATCGACTGAAGGGATTTAAGTCTGAATCTACTTTGCCCAGCCTGGGGTGGCTACTACCTCTGAGAAAATTCTCATACAAATTTCTAAGATCTTATCTACCTCAAAGCAGTCAAGATGTTTCCCTAAATGTCATATAGCTCTTTGTGTCCTACAATATTATTTCGGCTCAGATCACAATATTACCACCTTTCTAGAATGATGTTGCTAAGATGGTACCGGGACCTAGATTCTCTTCATATATGAACACGTTATGAATCATTGAATCAATGTAAGTGCCCATATTGAATCTCGATTCTTCAAAGGAGTGAAAGTAACGAAGGTTCAATGCTTCCATGTCTAAGGAGATAGCGATTTAATTAATTTGTACCACATTTTATAGATATTTTAGTTATTTCGAATGTAACATCAGTAGCTTTTTTGCTCCAAATGGAGTAGGATGACTCCAACAGAATGGTATTTAGAAGGAAAGGACTTACCATCAACAAAGAAATACTTTTTGATGCAAATACCATTCATTCCAATTGTTAATCATTACTTAGTTAAAACAATTTTCTTTACACATATATCATAAGCGTCATTGTCAAGGGCGCTATGTGAACTCGCATAAATATAGACAAAGCAAATTATACTGTATTCATATATTTTGTTCAGCATACTAAAACAATTATATGATAGAATGAAATTAGTGAAAATAGTTCCGAGGAATGCCCTAAAAGCAATATCGAATCCATAATGATTTTAATTAGGTAATAATATTTTAGTTACAATTTTTAACAAAAATACAAACATTGAAATCACTGAAAACTTCGAGTCAGTTTACTATATATAATTGAAAACTTTCCTTTAGAGATCCTTGTTACGGAATATATATTAGACATTAAAACATTATCAAAATATATTTGATACTTAAGATTCATCAAAAATAAAGGAAAAAATCAATGATACCAAAATATTTACAGTTATTAATATACTGGTGGTTATTAAAATAATGGAAACACCTGTAGCATCCATCTATTATTATACATTGAAGTATAATAATAGATACCAGCTTTTTTTCATAAATAGAAATGTATATATTCTGGTAGTATGCAGTAGCTATATTAAAGTTTTTTAAGTCTTGGTTCTTTTTCAAAAGTGTAAAATGTTGGACCTGTCAGATTTTCAATCAGATCAAATTGTAGGTGCCTGCCTAGCTGTTGAAAGCAATGACTGAAGCATTCCAACTTTTAGGTGCTTCTATAGTTGCGGTGTCTAAAGTCTTGGCAGCATACACACAACGTGGCAAGACAAGTTCGGCAAAGCAAAATAGTAGACAGAAAGCGAAAATCAGTGAAAGAGACCGACGGGTAGTGAAAAGGATTATAGCTTCTAAAAATTGAACAACGACAGCAAAAGTGACCGCAGAGCTCACTCAAAATCTAGATTCTCCAGTATCAATGATTACATTTTGAAGGCACCTTCATAAACGGAACACTTACGGCAGAGCAGCAATTCTCAAACCACTTGTGGCCAAACGTCGTCCAAACGTTGTCTTCAGTGCCTGTCACATTTACAAAATCTGGTCAATTGATAAATGGAAAAGGTAATATAGTCTGACGAATCATCTTTCACACTTTTTCCTAAAGCAGAACAGGTGCACGTTTAGAGGTCACCTGAACAAGCATATGATCGTGATTGTCTCTTTCCGACTGTTGAGCATGTATCTATCATGATGTGGACAGCTGTTGCAGGATTTACTGCTAAACCAATTGTAACCCTGAAATGAAGTATTACTGGGAGAAAGTATAGAGAAATTTTGGCTGATCAGGTCCATCCTGTGATACAAACTTTGTTCCCAACAGGAGATGGAATTTTCCAGAATGATAATGCACCTACCCATGCAGCTGGACTTGTTTAATCATGGTTTGATAAACACAAGGATGAAGTTAAACATGTACCCTGACTCTCACGGTCTTCCGACCTTAATATAACTGAACTTTATGGTCTATTTTAGAGTGTTCAATACGGAATCAATATTCTTCATCGACATCTTTCCCAGAACATTCACAATATCTCCTTAAAAGAATGGTGCAATATTCCTTTAAAAACTATTCAGAACCAATATGAATCTATTCCTTGGCGATTCTAAGCTGTACCGGTTGATTCAAAAATAGCGTGACCTATTTCAGAGCATCATAAATTTTTATCAAATTAAGTTAAATTATTGAAATTTTCAATGTGGTTTCTCTCCTTTGGTATAGTACACTTTGCGTAAGCGTTTTAGCTAAACCCAAAGGGTTTTTTGACCATTTTTGGGGATATTTTGTCAACTTCCTCTTTGATTCATTTTTGAAGCCCTTGGGTGCTCTTTCTTTACGCCTAATTAATTGGGTTTTTTTAGTATCCCCTTGGAAAATAATCGCAAGAAGCACAGCCAGGGGATGACTGTAGCCATTACTCAGGAGAAAGGAAATTTATATTTTTATCTTTCAGCCATTTTATAAGTGATTTTACCGTATGGCTTTGGGTGCAGAATCTTGGTGAAAAACAAAGTTTCCTAGAGGATAAAGATGTTTACTTTTTTTGATCAAGTGTTTCAAAACTTTATTCTGATAGTATTTAACATCAATTTTAGCCTTTGATTCAACAAAAAAATGGTTTCATTAAGTCTTGAGAGGACATTTCCATCCTTACCATGACACATAATGGCCAACTTTCTTTTTGCAAAACAGTTGTGTCTTTGCGACGTTCTTTGACGGTTGTGAATGACAGATAAAACAGTGCCGCATGCTAAGTTATACATGCTGTGTATCTACTTTCGCCTACATTAAATAAAGAGGCCAAGAACGTTTCTTCGGTTTTCTATGGCCTCAACAAAAATTTGAAGATGGATTGATTTATTATAGCGAATTTTCGTTATCTGACGACAAATTGTCGATCTCGATACTTATAGTTTTTTAGCTAAAGTTTTTTGAGGCAAAGGATTTTTTACAGCAATAAGTCTTTTCAGCATCCTTTTTTTTTTCTTTTCCCTCAAGGACTTCCTTTCTTCCACATTTTTTGTTTTTGGAGCTTTTGATTGCTAGTCAAATTTTATTTCTTTGCGAAGTTTAGAGTATATTCTACTAGAAAAATGTATTTTCGGATTTTTAAATGCTTCATTTATAACATAATTTGAGCAAATATCCTTCAAATGCTTTGAAATTTCATTTCGAGGTTAAGGATCTAATTTCGGAGCTATAACTTACTCCCAGTAATAAAAATGGTTAGATTGGTAATTTTTAAATGTTCATTTTTAAAAATAACTGACAGTAAAGCGATAAAAATGTACCATTCATAGTTACATGCTTTTAAAATTTGTCTCACTAATTTTGAATCAACCGGAACTACATACGTGCAAAAGATGATCCTGCGCCGTACTAACAAATGATTTTTTATAAATCTGTTTCCATTATTTTGATAATCACTTGTATTTTCTGCTATAACACGAATACGAAGGGCATTTTTTGTTCAAAAAGAATTTCTCTTCTGATTTTTTACATAGTTTCAAACATGTTATCTTTACTTACATAAAGCTTATTTTTAAGGTTTGCTTTTCTTATTATGAACATTTGAATTACTTATCAAAAACACTGTATATTATATTAAAAGTTCTTGAGTACTTGTTTATTATTAAATACTTTACAATACTTAGTTCAAACTCTGAATTTTTTGATTATTTGCTAATGTGACAACAGGAAATAGTTCAAGGAAGCAAACTATTTAATCTTTAATAAAATTGTATATTCGCTGCACCTTAAAATGGGTATTATTTAAATACAAAAATATATCAATAATTTTCTAATTTATTTAAAAAAATTGGTTTAAAATTTAAACATGACATTGATCTAAATAAAAAGATATTCTTTCAAAATAGCAAACACATCTTATAGCTTTAATAGTTGATATTTTTATAAGAATTGTGTGTATCTGCTTCGAAAAGGAATCACATAATATGTGTTCTATACTTACCGAAAATCTCAATTAAGATAGTAAAATCAAATTATAAAAAAACTTAATGTGTTTGAATTTTAAAAGGTGATTTTTATTTAAGTTATTTAAAAATATTTACATTAATTTATTATATTTTTTTACTTATCATCCACCATACTGTTCAATGAAACTATGATTTAAATTGAACTATAATTTAGAAGCTTCTTATTTTTAGAAATCTAAAATAAATCCTTTCACAACACAAAATATGAAAATTATTTCAAATGGCAGTTATTCATCCACTTATTTTATTTTCAATGAAACAAAAATTTAAACTATGTGCTACACAGTTATTTTTTCCCCTTTCATTTAAAACTGAAAAAGGATGTCATGGAAAAAAACGCAGTATAAGCCTTACAGATTACATAACTAATCCCGGTATTACTTTTGAAAAAAAAAAGTAAACAAAATAAATCAAGCGTCTCTAAGCATTCTGCGGAAATTGAAATAAAAATTTTGCATCACTATCAATCCGTGAAAAAGAAGGTTAAATAACGTCTGATTCTTATCAAACGATTAAGTTCATCACAATGAAATTGTGACATTTAATAACCTTGACTTTTCAAATGGAATATTTTTAATACTTGAGTTATTAATTGAGAAATGAACCTAATCGAAGAAATATATATAAAGAGAAAACTTCTTGACTAAAATCAATCTACTTGACGTCTCAAGCAGAATCGGCAAACGAAAATGATGAAAATCGTGGTAAGTTTATTCAAAAATATTTTATCACTGTTCGTTACTAACTTCTTAAAATTCATTTCCATTGTTATTATAAAAAATGAACTTATTATAAAAGAAATTTGAAATAAATATAAGAACAGACTGCAAAATTTATGAGAACATAGTAAGATTTCTCTTCAAAGCTCATAGTATCCATTAGAAACCCTTAAATTTCTAGACAACTGTAAATAGCATAAGAAATCAAAGAATATTATTAATTTCACAAAAAGATATGTGAAGTTTATTATTATTACTATGCCAAATTTTTAGATCCTTGTCTTGGCCCTTGTTGCCATTGCTGCTGCATCCCTGGATGTTATTCCCCACTACAGTCATCATGGACATGGACATGGAATTAGTAGTAGATACTTCAGGAAGGACCAAGGTCACGGATATGGATTAGGCTATGATGGATATGGACTTGGATATGGAGGATATGGTCTTGGATATGGATATGGTGGTCTTGGATATGGATATGGTGGTCTTGGATATGGATATGGGGGACTCGGATATGGATATGGTGGTCTTGGATATGGAGGCTACGGATATGGAGGATATTTCTAAAAGGTATTAATGTGAACTCTTTTAATTTAAAAACTACTTTGAAAATGAAAAACAGTGATTTTTTTTTAATAATAAATTTTTTATGCAACATATTAATGCTATTCAGTACAGGTGCAGATGTAAAGCCAACCACAAAAAGATTTTTTTTTAATTTACGATATGCAAACTTAGTTATTATTATTTTGGTATTTGAATAATTCAGTCATGCTTTGTTTTGCTGTTTATTGTTAAAGGAAGAATTAGTAATGAATTAGAATTATTTATTGTTAATTTTAAATTAAATAGCCTATAATAACTAAGCGTTGCTATAATTCCATAACGATCACAGTTCTAATTTTAAAATACTTATCTATAGTACAATGAGATGTATGTCTTTACTTTGAAAAAACAATGGGCCATATAAAAATAATTTCGGTTCTTCTTCATAATAATTTTTCATTGGTTACTTCAAAATAATTTGCTTTAATATTTTTTACGCTTTACTATAATTCTATTTAATATCTTATCTACAGCGACAAAATACTAGTATTCCTTAATATCAAAAATTTTCTTGTCTTTCTTAAAATTTCTAAATTTTTAATTTTTTTCTAACTTAATTTCTTTTTGGTTAGCATTAAAGTTCTTAGAAGACCTTGATTATAATATTTTATAATGAAATTGCATAAAGTGTTCAAAAATAACACCGTATTTTAATTTGTCTTTAAGTGGCAATTGTGCGCATTTTCTCATAAATATTTTCTTACATAATCTTATTATGAAATTAATAAAATATAAGTAGGTTTATAAAAAACTATTATAATAAAATGCTTAATAATTTTCCTTTTTCTTTATTTAGGTGGTAATGAGCTTACAGGGGAAGTCTTAGAGTTCCACGAGTATTTGTGAATAATATAAATAATGTGTGACTAGAATAATGTAAAACATGAAATATGAATATAATGTAATTGTATACATGTTAAAATTTTGTCATTAAATAAACATTTAAATTTTATATATGTTTTGTTTTGTTTTACCTTGAATTACTTTTTGGTCTCCTAATATTAGTACTTACAATATTAAAATAAATTTAAAACATTTGTATTTACTGTGAAAAGACTAAAGTGAAAAATTATAAAATGTGGGAAAATCAGCTAATCTAAAGTAACGTCATAAAACTTAAAATAAAATGAAAGAAGAAACATTTGTACACATTTTTCATTCACAATAATGGTAATATTTACGTATCCACTCACATCATAACTTATTAATAGTATTGAAGTTATCCTATAAAATCACATCCTGATTCGTTAAAAATAATTTGTTATGGGAGAGTTGTGTAAGCGTAAACATTCAAATTTTTTTTATAATTTTTCAATTTTTATAATGTTTAAAAAAATGGTTTATGAACATTTTAGTACTGGAATTAAATATCTTTTACATTACTTAAGAACTGTTTGTAATACTCTTTAAGGGGGTCACTTCACGCAGCCTTTTCCCTATCTCCGTAATGTTAAAAATGACCAAATTTAAGGAACATTTTTGAAAAATTGACAAGTTGTACAGTCATGAATTTTTTTGTGTAGATTTATTGTATTGTTTTTATTATTTTAATGAGAGCATTTTTCAAAATTTTGATTAGTTTTTTTTTAAAAATTCATATGTGGAGTAACACGTCAAAATTATTAAAACGATGAAAATTCTTGTACATTTTAATCCATAAAATTTTTTTGAATAATTTTTTGACAAAATCTCTCATCAAAATATTTATTTGTATGATTTGTAACATATGTGCAAAGTTTCAAAGCTATAAATTAAGTAGATTTTTCAAAAATGTTCCTTTTGTGTTGAAATTTACACTTTTGAGAAATAGTGATTTAAAGTAAAAATTTACTATTAACTAATACGTACCAGAACCACAACTTGGATTTCAGGTATCATATGCAAGATCATCTTCTTGTCTACATTTTAATTGTTTGTTTTTAGTTCTAGCTTCTTTGGTTCATTGTAAAACTGCCTATTTCGCTTTCTTAATATGCGCATGATCTACTTCTTCCAACGCTCGACATTTGTAAAATCCAGGGTTTGAATTTTTAATACATCTAAAACTTTTAATTTGGTAATGAAACCTTGAATATATAAAAATGTAGCTTCAAATATTATAGTTTTTTAAGTTCCTAATTGTATAAATACAGTTTTTGGAACTATAAATCAAATACAATTTAAGGTTTCATTGAAATATTAAGTTTTACCGTGAAAGTACCTAAATAAAAGTTCAAGACTAGAGAAATATCTAAATACTTTTTTAATGCAATTGCTAATTGCAATAGGTGAGTTGTGTTAAGCTTATGTGTGTCACCTTTCAGTATGAACCTATTATATTCACACCACGAATCACCTCCTATGGGGCATAAGCCGTGTCGTATTTTCAAATCTGTGGAGAGTTTATGAAAAAAATATAGCCGAAATAGTTTGCATCATGACTGACAAGTTTTTCTGAGTTGCTTCAAATAGCCACACAAAACATAGTATATTTACAATTTGTCTATTCCTGCATCTGTTAATCTATAACGACCTCCTAGAAATTTTTTGTCCTCAAGATTTTTGCCTTTAAATTTTGATTTTAATGCCCTGTCATGTCTCCATCCTTTTCTCAACATGACCAACACATTCTAATGTTTTAATGTTGACATCTTTCTAAGGTTAAGATTCTAAAACTGCTTTGTATGCTTTAAAGTCCTCATCACCCAAATAATTTGTCGCAATTAGTAATCGTAATTTGTGTATCGTAAATTGTGCTGTGCCTCTGAGCAATGGAAAATACAAAGTGCACCTTCAACTTTCATCCCCTACTACTTCCGAAGTAATCTGTCGAACACTCAATGTTATGTACATTGCCGTTAAAATTACTTGAGTATTTACTCTGTAGTTTTTCGGCATCAACAACTTTCCCAGTGTTCACACTAACTGCTGTAATACCATTCATAGAAACATGACCCCTTTTTTGCCAAATGCCATAGGCAAACACACCGGTACAATAGGACTTGCATTATTAAATGATATTATTTCGACAGCAGTTATATATATAATACCATAGACTGGCTACTTTCTGTGTCGTGTTATTTAATGCATGCATGAACTCGTAAAACCACTTTGGTGGACGTGACAATTCATAACTCTACAAAATATTTTCGCAGTTGCTTCTCTTTTCCAATAAAAGTAATAGCATATGAAAGCCCAGTGTTTACTTCATATAATTTTGTATCTTTTTTGATTAACTACTGTTTTAGTAAACCTGGTATTAAGAAATGTTTGAATAACATCACAAAAATCACAACATGTCAACAACTTTAGAACCAAATTTTGGATTTGGCGACCAAAATTTATGTAAATACCTTGTTTTTTACATTTTATTTATAATAAATGTGGTTTCAAAGCACAAGAAAACAGTAGAATGTCCATTATTTCAAAAAAAACTTTCAAATGAATCTAAAAAGGAAACATACTCTTTATTTAACTTACCTAACTTAGCTTTTAAAGTTGAATTATTCATGTATAATTTGAATTCATTATTCTGACTTATGACGCATTTAATTTCTGGAAAGTTTGGGTTTTTGTACCTTTGTTTCCAAACTTTCATTTTTTAAACGCTTTGTTATTAAACAAAAGCATGTTAAAAAATGTTTTGATAGAAACAATGTTTCCAATAGCAGAAATTCGTAAAATATTTGAAGAGGTAAAAAACAACACGCGAGTTTCCAGAAAGTAAACAAACAGCTACAATTATTCACTTCACTTCTTTCCTGAACAAGTTACGGATCAAAATAAATCCTTTTAATCAATTTAAAATATTTGATGAGGCTGAAAAGTAGCAAGTGTCTTTTGTTTTGAAATGAAAGGGGCGTGGCAATCAGCTGTTTTTGGGTTTGACGGATGTAAACAAATTTTTTAAAAAAATATTAAAATACTTCTAATATAACTAGAACAAAAATTTAAATTGCATTAGAAAGAGAAATGGTAGTATTTTATTTTTCCATCAAAATTGAAAAATCGATTTTTGGATCGACTTTTGTGAAGTCTTAATGCTTTTACGGACATACAATTTATACATCTGTTTTTGGTTCATCTATATATAAGATATATTCTTTATCCACATTATTTAAAACTGAAATGTTCCATAATCTTCCCCTCAACATAAAAATGTAACTTTAAATTTTCACACACAAATAAAATTAAAATTGCATAATAAATACAAATTGTATCAAATATTTCTACCGGAAAAAAGCAGTTTAGTAATGTAAAGTTGTCTCTGAGATGTAACACGAATAGAAAACGTATCTCTAATAGTACGATGGCTTAATCTTTCTTTTTTGTGCACTTTTAGTGACACTGAAAACCAGTTGTAAATAATGTACATTAAATCTGTAGAGAAAAAACTCCTCCCAATGCCGTAGTGTGGTAGTTTGGTGAGAGGTCCATCGTGAATAGCTCTCGCAGTGAGATGTACAATCAAATCATACGTAATCTCTCCTTTTTTTTCTTCTTCTACTTGATATAGATGTGAATATTTGTTAATCAAATGTGGTAATGTATCATGGGTTTATATTAGTTATATCGCAATGTAGCGAGAGGACTTTGAGCCTAACAGATTTAGCATGCATCACAGTACCCTTTACACGGCTGGTCTTCAGTGGTCCTAAGGCTCGAACTTATGACACACCGGCCACGAGTTCGTGACCATAACCACTTGACTACCGTAACCAGCACATATAATTAAAATCATTAATAACATTGAAAGTTTGGTATTGTTTGAAGACACGAAAGAGGGATTATTTATTGAAAATACTAAATTTTTGGAAAGTTGTGAATCTGTAGAATACTGAGGATTTAAAAAACAAAATTTTAAACTGCCGCCTATTTTGTAAATTTGTATTCCTTCAAAATAATTTCAACTACATTTAACAATTTTAATTTTTAAAGTTAAAACTATTTATTTAATTATAACTGTTGAAACGAATGCCATAGATTTCAATTTAGTAAATTTTGAAAGTTTTTATTAGTAACAAAGGAAACGTTATCATACAGCAGGCACACACACACATAAGCTTCTCCTCTCTCTCCTTTCATTAAAACACTTAAAAGAAACCAAAATCATTGCTATTTTTTATGAAGTTTAGAAATTTAATTACGATCTTCCGTATTTTTACTTTCATGCGGCTGTTTGTAAAGAATATCTGTTAAAAAAGATCAACTGCATGCCTTTAGTTAAATTTTTATTAATATTAGTATCGTAAAAGCAACAAAAAAATGAAAGCCTTTTTAAAAGTATTTATAAACGTAGTGTTCCCAATATTAGAATTAAATATGCAAAAATTAGTTTAATGGAGCTAAATTTATAAAACTGGGTTTTATTAAAAAGAAAAATCTTTCAAATAAATATTTATATTGATTCTTAAGTTATAAAACACAATATTAATAGCATCATCTAAATGGATAATGATTTCTGTCTGCTATTTAAATCTATATCAACCTGTTTCTGAAATAAACAGACAAAACATTTAAGTAGTATGTTATTTTGAAATAAATTTCAACATATACCATGAAAAACAAATTTTCAACAAATCTTTAGTTATTTGATATTGACAAATTATGAATATTCATTTCTCATTTCTAACAAGAGATTCTCTAGGTAACGGCATTACAAGTACGCACCGAAATTAATCGATCCTTAAGAGTAGTAAAAATATGTTTTTTCATTCGGCCAATACAATGATGGACTACTGTCCATCTAGAAACTTAGTCTCACCTGCTACAGATTTTGAAACAATAGTACATAAGTTTTTATTTTCAATGTCTTAGAAAAAAATTGGGATATATCACTTTTTTTATTTTGCATATGTAAGCATTTCCATAGAAATTAATAGTAATGTCTTGGATATGAAAAATACATTTGTAAGAATTTAGGTAGAATTAATTTAAAAACTCTTGTAATACAAAAAATGAAACACTCTGTAGTATATATATATATGGTGTTATGACACGGAGTTCTAGTGGTATTCACATTGACTACACTGTTTTCAACTAATACTAACGTTTAATGTGGACAATTACAGTACTACACACTACTATACAGATTTATTATTGACAGCGTTTAGATGAATTTTTTTTCTCGTATTCAACAGTAGTTTCTCAGTCTTTTCACACTTATAATTATCACACCACAGTTCACAATGGCGTAGATGGATGTTCTTATTCAGTTTCTGTTAACTTATTGAATTCAGGCGATGGATGCGTCACCTTCACGTGACTATCCTTCCAGCATCGGGCCACTTGGTCCCTACACGGCCAGTTAGTTACATCCCGGTTGCTTTCCTTTTCTCACAGCGTTGGTGCTCAGACCTCATCGTCGAGACTCTCGCTCACTAATCTCCCATCTGGTTAGTTCGCTCGCTGGTGGCTCGCGTCGTCAGCGCCCTCTATAGTGCCGTCTATGTGGAAATTCCCACATATATATATATATAATGATTTATGAAATGATAATGATTGTTGATAATATGATGATTTATTGATATATGAAACTATTTAGAATACTTCAAAAAAGAATATGGGCCTCATTAGAGCATGCTTTGTGGTTCAAACGAGGAAAATCATTCTTTACACAGCAGTGCTACTCAAACTTTAAATATTTGTGACCAAATTTTGAGTCATAATTTTCATCGCAACCCCTCCCTTTTCATACAATAACAGTGTATTGAGTTCAATAATAATGTACTTTGACATAAAGCTACAATACAATTTAACTATAATTATCAAGATAAGTATTAAATTTTGCATATAATTTTGAATATGACAAGCTCATGGGATTCACTAGTAATTATTAATCTTGTTCCTAACTTACTATTGATAAATTAATTATCAATTGCATTGTGCAGTACTGATGCATTTATATGCATATTATATCAGTATAAATGTGTATTTTATTTTTTAGGTCAGATTGTATTTTTTTTGTTTCCTTTCAGCAAATTTCAATTTTTTTAAACTTTTATTTTTGACTTTTCGATATGCTAGTTATCCCCTTCTCAGTGTTATCACCCTCCCTAGGTGGTCGTACCCACAGTTTGAGAAATACTTCTTTACATAGATTGCGGAATATCCTTCGGAGAAATCGGTGATCATGTAGAATATAACCAAATAGTAGTGATCTGTAATCTATGAATACTGGAAAGGACGACTGACTGACAGAACCGTTTGTGCCAGCTTGATTGTAACTTTGCACTCGATGACTGGCATATAGTATGAACTACAGTGAGGTATCGTTCTGTAAGATCAGGAATCAAATAATAACAAATGCTATCTGTTATACAACAATCAGTGTCACACGTACTTTTAACGTCTTTTTCAAAACACTGATGTATCTGGAAGTCATTCATTTCTGTGATCACCTTTGTCTTATGAACTCGTGCTTTTGCAACTGCAATGGTATATTGTACGCAGAATGCATAACAAATAGAATCACGTCTTTTTATACACACGAATCTAGAGATCAATGGAAAGAAACTTTTTAATTGTTGATTATGTATTGCCCAATTGATCCTGCACCGGATATTTTAATTTCGCTGGTATTAGATTACATTCTCTTATCCCTCCAGAACACATCAGTTTTAAATGATCATGCAACGTTAGAATTCTTTAACGATATATTTGGAACCTGCTATCTTTCTTAACTTCAGAAAATCTTCAAGACTCTATTTCAATAGCAAAATGCGTAACCATACGTAGCATGAAATATTAAAAACTTCGTTATCCTCAGTTCAACATTTTTATCTTGACGTATTTGTTCTATAGATCTATCATCTATCGAACTCTCCTGAGCAATTACTGGTGAATAACTGGCAACGCATTCACACACACTACCCATTATTGCATCATATCAACTTTGTCAATGTGGGTAGGTAGAAGCTGTTACATACCTCAACAAGACATCCAAATTCCCTCATTCAATGTCAAGGCATATAGCAACGATCGTTGCCAGCCGTGACAGAAAAATTCATTACCGATTTCTTCGCCTTCCTCAACTGGCAGAACACTTTATTGTAAATACTTTTACCATTATAACGTGTGTTATTTCTCTAATTTTTGGGCTTTGGTACCTATATTTTTCTTTGTGTTACATTTCGGGTGACCAGCAATGTAATTTGTTTTACATTACAAAATATGAGTTTAAATATAATTGCTAAAAATATTTAAAAATGAAGTCGGAAATAGTTTTAATATACACACATTTTGCTGAAAAAATACTATGTTGTTATAAATTAAAAGTTAATGGATCACTGATGCACTGGTGAAAAGCTTAATTTTTCAGTGAACTTTCTTCAAAAAAGTGAACCAACATACAAACCATATTATGTAAATTATAGAAACATACAAATTGTGCAATGTAAGGTAATAAATAATGATTCAAGAAAAGTTATTAATATATAATTAGCTATATAATATAAATAAAACCAATACTAAAAGCTATGCGATATGGCAAATATATCAGAATTTTGATACTTTTATGGGCATAAATGCTTTGAACAGAATTGCATTTTTCTATCTATTTTAATAATAGTAGAAATTATGTAACTATGGAATATTTAAGATAAATAGATAGATTAATTATAATTTTTTTTATTTCACTTGATTTTAAGGCACTTCTAATAATTAAAAGTACGTAGAAACTATAGGTATTTACTTCTCAATCGAAAATAAAAATATAAAACGAGTAAAAATATCAATAAAGATTATAAAAGTACTAAAGTAAAGTTAGTTTTCTTAATAAGTTATTAACAAATAATATACTTTCATTTGGCCATTTTTATAGGATTATGTTAAGCACTAACTTAAAAATTTTAAAAAACTACCCACATTCAAGAAATGGTTTGTATTTTTTGTACTAATAATAATAATAAGAGTCCATTTTAAGTTTAAATTTACATATGCTACGAAAGTATTCTTTAAAAAATCATTATGATATCCTACGTACAATGTATCAGTACAGAAGTCCATATTTTTTTCTTCAAAATGAAATACAATTATTCTTCAAAACACGATGCTAATCTAAATAACCAAGCAAACATAGGACATTAATTCTCCCTCGTTTTCTTCTTTTCCCTTCCAGTAAAATTTCCTTTACCAGTATAATTTTTCGTTTTAATCTTAAAATTGCACTTTTTTATTTTCATGTTTTAATTAGATAAAATATCTGAAACTGATAATTATTTTTTCCTACTTTTTATAAGTTTAACTGACATAAACAATTTCGATCTTCTAATGAGAGAGTTTAAAACAAAAAAAAATGCCTTACTTTTATATTGTTTATAACACAGAGGCGGATTAAACGGCTGGAGGACCTGGAGGCCACCAGGGTCCCCGAGCTTGATGGACACCAGTTATAAGTTTAATGAGCAACAAAAAAAAAGCTTATACAGATATTGAAACTTCAATGATTACCACGGATTTGTGAAGTGGAATAACGCTAGACATTTTCCTTCCGTATATCTTATTGTAAATATTAGTACAAAATTTTTGCATGAGTTTTTTTTTAATTTTTTTGTTTTTTGTTTCTGTTTTTTTGCTTAAATTTTGTACTGAACGAATGAATACTGATCAAATCAAACAAGTTTGTTTTCAGTTCATGGCAGTGATCATCTTATTTACTAATACATAGCCATGCATCTTATTTTAATAATTAAGATAGATAAAACAAAATCAAGTTATGTGATAAAAGATGCGTCGAGTTCAAAGCAAACTATTTCAAGCTGGGTGAATTTAGGTCTTAATAGCAAGTTTTATAATTAAATACTTCTATGAAGTCTGAATTTTGATGGCAGTTTTTAACATTATTCATCCTAATTTTGATTATCTTGTTTTGCATGTATGCCAGTTCTCATATGTAAAGTTAAAATTCCAGGTAATATGCTTTGTTTTTCGCATACTTTTTTTATTGTTTTGGGTATCAAAGGATCCTTTTTTTCACTATTTGCTTCTACATGGTTGATTTTCTTAAAAGGAAAAACAAAGCACGCTTTGTTTTGAGTTTGATATTGTTTTCCTTTTATTATGTCCACATTTAAAGTGTTGCTAATTTAGAGAAAAGGAAGTATGAATGTTATTAAAATATAAAAATTTACTTGAAAAACTTTTAGATTTCTTTTTGGCTGCTGCTTTGTAGTTCTTTTTTGTTAAAAAGGTTTCGGCTGTCTTGGAAATTTCAAATTATTTTGAAAATATTTTAATGTTTTATTCAGTTTTGAAATTTTAAAATAAATTGTTATATTTGAAATTTTCTGAAAAAATATTTAATGATAATATTAAACTAGAGTGAGTAAGAAGCCTTTGTATTCAATTAACTTTTTATTAACTAATATTAAAGAAACTATACAAATTAAGGTTTTTTGTGAACTTTCCCCTATTAAAAGGATCGAATTGAATGCATTTTGGAGAATTCTTCCCCTTGAATTTTGGGGAAAAAACATCGTTGGTGTCACCAACTTAATATTCTTAGGGTCAGCAGACAGCTCTATCACGCAGTTTGAGTGGCCGCATCAAATCTCTTACTTTTTAACAGGCCGGGTGAGTGTGTGTGTGAATGAGGGAATATTAACTTCGCGCTTTTCCTCTGCATGAGGGCTTTTGATCACGGAGCTTGTAATTTTGAACCATGGTCAAGTGACAAGGGCGAAACCCTGATTCCTCTCTCCTAACTACCACACCAACGCTTCCCATACACGGCGGGTCTTCATTGATACTGGGCTCGAACTGATGACATGCCTGCTATTATCCGATACCTTGCCACTTGGCTACCACGGCTTCAACAGGGCCGGAAAGTCATTCCAGAGAGTCATAGGTGCGAGGATGATCAGGCCTCCCCCAGTCATATTCTGAATTGCTTGAGTATTTCTGAATTGATGGTGTAGCTGAGCTACACAGGGCCTAAAAAGAAGAAACAACAACATAATTTTTGTAACTGTTTCTAGTTTTTAAAAGAACTCTTAAACCTTAGAATTTGGAAAGCTTATTTGGTTGAAATATTTTAAGAATGTTGGTTAGAAATATTTCGGGAGTTTAACTACATTTAGTATTAGAAATGAAACTATGACTTCCTTAAAGATTACGAGATTGAAACAAAATATCTTTGTATTAAGTCAGAAATTTCATAATTCATTCAAAAAGTTTGGAAAAGGATAAAGTGTAATTTAATGAAAGTTTGGAAAATAAATAAAAAAAGCTTAAGCTTATTATTTTATCAAATCGTTGCAATCAGTTGAGCGTGAATTATTAAAAGGTGTCTAGTCTACTAAAATCCCCAGAAAATTTTGTCCAAAATTTCAAAAATGAATTTGGAAAAGTAGAACAAGAAACAAATGATTTATCAAGATTCTCATTTTATGAGAAAGCTAGACAAGCTCGTAGGCAACAAAAGAGAAAAATTATTTCCAGAGAAAGTAAAGAAGTCGGTGATGAATTTGATAAACGAGAAAATTTCATACCGAATTCATTTTATGTCTTACGTGATAGGACAAGAACAGAAAGTTTTTTTGTATTTCTAAAAAACGTGTTAAGAACGCTTTTTTGTATTTCTTGACGAGATATTATTATTTGAAGTTAAGAAGAAATATTACTAAAATTAAAGGATATTTGCAAAAGTGATTATTTTTTTAAACATTTATAAACCCCGTGCACCACGCAATGTATAACACGTGGGCATACAACACACAGACAGAAGAAAGGAATACAACACAAACATCCTTGCCTTCTCCGGGATTCGAACCCAGACTCTACGGCACCGCAGTCAGCTTCACTGACCACTATACCGGATGGGCGGCTGAAAGTGATATTGAATCTTTTAGTTGTGTCCATTAACTGGATCATTTATACTATTTTTAAAAGATGAGAAAAATACATGATAACCCCACTAGAATTGTATCTAGTTGCAAGACAAATAGCCTCGAATTTCTCTAATGCAGAGATACTTTTGAAAATATTTTTAACAATACATATATTGAATGCATCAAGTGTGATGGATCTTTTTCAGTTTTAAAGGGCATCAAAAATTAGTTAAGAAGTACTATGGGAGAGAAGATAAATTGAATATCATGACCATATTATTTATAGAACAAGATGTATGGGACAAAATAAACCGCTGGTCATTAAAATTAAAGCACCATGAATAAAATTAAATGCTAAAAAAAGCTATTTATTTTACGTAAACAAAATTATTAAATTTGTAAACAGTTTGGAGGTTCACATAGGGGGGAAATTAGTAGAAACACCTGCCACCTATGGGGTTTCCAACTAGATTAATCCACCTCTGGTAACATATATTTATAATTCAAAGGTTTTGTATGAAAGGAAATATAACAAAAAAAGTTTTAACTTTAAATAAAGTAAATCAGTTTCAATTAACAATAAGTACTGAATAAGGAATATGAGGTTTTCAAATGCAGTTTTAAAAGTATTAGGGCCTTTTGATTCTGCCCTAAGCTTTGCCCTTATTTTTAATAGTTTAAAATAAATAAAATTTAAAAAATCTAAATAGAAGAAATATCAATAAGATTAAAAATATATTACAGTTAACAAATAACTTCTATTCGAAAGAACATTTTTCGTGGTATATAATAATCTGATATTCAAAACATAATACCAAAGACACATTCATAGATGTTTCAAATAACAAGGTACTTATAGCCATGATTTGAATTGTGAAAGTTTTAACGTGTATTGATAGTTGATTCATTATAGAACCCAACAAGTAGTTTTATTGAATAAACCATTAGTATTTCCTTAAAAAAGTAATTAACAAATGTATCATTCACCACAATTTCTTGAGAGGAATAAGCTGTAAGTGCTAGAAAATAATGTCTACATAACTGCTTGTCAGTGCTTTTCAAACTTTTAATATTGGAGACCCGATTTTCAATCATATATTTCATTGTCCCCCCTCCCCCATAAAATAACAATACATTGAATACACAATACATAAAAGTGTACTTCGACGTAAAGCTACAATGTGACTTTAATTATAAACCATAAAAATTTTAAACCATAATATATATATATATATAAATAATAATATATTTTTTTATATATATATATATATATAAACAATAATTATAGATTATATATAACCATAATTATAAATCATAAGAACTAATTTTTGTATCTGGCAACCCTATAGGAGTAACTAGTAATTATTAAACTTGTTTTTAATTTAGTATTGAAAAAATAATTTTTAAAAAAATTGAGCATATTGATACATTTATAAGTATAATTTATCAGTAAAAATGTGTTTAATTTTTTGTCAAAATTTATTTTTTTACTTCCTTTTAGTAATTAATATTTTTTTTAAAATCTTTTATTTTAGACTTTTTAATGTGCTCGCGCCCCCTGGTGGGGGGCACACCCCACAGTTTGAGAAACCCTGGCTTACGTTCTACATTAATTTTTTACTTTCTTTTGTTTTACATACAACATAATACGATACAGAATGCAGGTGCACAAAAATACGATGCAGAACTGAAATTATTTCTATTCATAGTACAGTTATATTATTTAAATTTTCAAAGTGAATTATTAATTCTACGCTTTATAAAAGCATAAAGAACTTCACCTGATAAAATAATTTTAAGAATCAGAAAACAAAAACCAATTTATCAACTTACTTTTTTCGCAACGTTTTAGACCATTATGTAAAAAGGAATCAATCAAGCATTTCTAAGTTCTAAAAACACGACTAAAATGTGTCTTGATAAAATCAAATCGATGTTTTCAGCATAATTTAATGTAGCAAATATTGATTCATTCATTTAACAATGGAATTTGACCTGATTTGTTTCATTTACGGGTCAAATTACTAATTATTTTGACGGAAGATAATGCATATAAAAGACCGACTAGAAAAGTAACAACACTAGTCTGCTTGATAGTTCCAAGAAGAACAAACCAAAATGATGAAAATTGTTGTAAGTTCTTATGATTTTTTTTCTTATTTCGCTTTTCCCATTTGCTGAATGCTTTTATATAGTTTTTAGGTTTTTTTTAAATATATAAGGGATAATATTTAAATGGTTAATAATTATTATAAGTCAATTTCACATGCAAATATTGCTTAGCTCAAGACACACCAAATATGACTTAGCTTTCAATAAAAAAGGATTTCGATGCTGTAAAACTTTTTACGGTAAAGTAATTTTCTTTTTTGTAAAGAATATAAATATAATACAAAAATAACCGGAAAAAATCATTTTACTTCAAAGGCATTAAACTATTGAAATCGTCAAAAGATACGAGTTACTTCTTTGTATTTTCGTTAGAGGCAATTTCTTTTACAAAAATATAAGTAATTAATGCAAAAATGTAAGACTTTACAAAATATTCAATTAGAAGAAAGTTAGCCCAAGAAAAAAATGTAGTTTCCTCAATAAAAACTTGCTAAAGGAACTTATTTCGTTTTAACTGATCATTACTATGTGATATCTGGAAAAATATAGATATTTAAAAGAAAAATGTTCATTTTAGTGAACAGTTCATCGAAAAAAGATATTAGATTTTAAGAATTTGACATGTAGTATTATACATTTTAAAAATATTTATCACTTAGTGAATGTTTCCTGGAGAAAGTATTTAATTTCATAAGTAAGTCAAGTAGTCAACTTGAATATTACTTCATAGTTAAATACACTTAGCAATTAATCTACTGATTCAACAGATCCTTGTCTTGGCCCTTGTTGCCATCGCTGCTGCCTCCCTCGATGTTATTCCCCACTACAGTCATCATGGACATGGACATGGAATCAGCACTAGATTTTTCAGAAAAGCTCAAGGTCATGGATATGGACTAGGATATGGAGGATATGGTCTTGGCTATGGAGGGTATGGATATGGTGAACTTGGTTACGGAGGTTATGGATATGGTGGCATTGGATACAATGGATACTTGTAAAAATTTCAACTTTTTCATGCTGTTTCTTTGTGTTTATGCAAAAGTTGAAACAAGAATTGTATACCCGTAAAAAATTCAAAATGATGTATGTATTTCAATTCATACGTTTTCAATAAAAGTGTTTCTGTATGTATATGATGCATTTTACTTGCAATACAGCTATTATTCTTTTCTAAAAGCTTTAAAAATAAAGATTTCAAATACATGTAATTTTTTCTAACATTATAAAAGTTATTTAAAATATTAAATTTATGTACGCTCTAAACATTTCAACATTCTTTTATTTTCTAATAAGTTAGAGTTCTTCAAAATAAAAAAAAATATCCTTAGTGTATTAATATTCTATCTAATGTAAAGAAGTTATTTATATTTTTTTGTTAATCCAACAAACACAAAAAAGAAGAGTAGCATCCTATCTCGTATTTTCCTTTTATGTTATCTTTAAAATATGATTTCAAATAAGTTTTGCTTGGCATTTTTAAAGAATCGTATTAAAGCACTAAATGTAAAAAAAATCTATAATAAGAATTTTTTTTAAAAAACAGGAAGTTTGAAAACAAAACTTCTGCAAAAAATTAAGTTATATTTCAAAGATAAGTTAACTGACAATTTTACGAATATATTTTCTAAACAAAAATCGATTCTTGAATTATTTAATATGATAATAGAGTTCCATTTAATTACATGTCCTCAATGTATGATATAATCCATATGTTATTGTTTGATATTACGAATTTCGGTAATCTACTTTGTTATTTAAGAAGGGTGAAAACGGTTTTAAATTTAATATTTAGGAAAATTTTCATTTTTTTTTTATATTAACTAATGAATGACTGTAATTTTTATTTAATTATTTTCCTAAAATCTTAATAGTAAATAAACATATAAATTTAATAAGAATTCTGAAAGAATTCTTAATTTAGACTTAATACAGAATTAATTCAAAACAATTATGAATATCAGTGAACTTTCTGATTTAGTTATAGATACCAGATAAGAATTAGCTTTGATGATTGAATATTCTTTTTTTTTCCACGAATACAATTTATCTTAAAATGAAACTTTTTAAGTTTTAATTTGAAATTTTGAAATGTTTGCAAAAATAAAACTTTTATCTAATTAAGAAATAATTTTGCTGTATTTTCACATTGAAAAAGATTAATACTGATGAAACATGTTACATTAATATTTAACTCTGAAATATATACATAAAAAATTTAATTATATGAAAATTAAATAAGATGTACTCAAATACGTGATACATTGTTTAAACATATCAAAAATTAATTATAATAGTAAGCATTTTCAATTAGGATTAATACATTTGGCTCTCAAATTAGATAATTTTAACAATTAAGAAAGAAATCGCAATTTTTTAAGAAAATAATTTAACTTTATCTTTAATTGCTCTGAGAAGCTAATTTATTTTCTACTGTTCGTAAGATACCAGATTCTTATAATTTATTTTAATCATTGGACATTTACGCAAATTTAATAACTTTGCTTCAAATTTCCATTACTTTTATTTCACGTGCATGAGGCTTGTGCTCACCTTAAAATCTTAAGGACTGTTGAATTGAGTTTTCTATAATAACCTTCTTTATTGATAAATAAATACAATTGAAGATAGTTTAATCCAATTATACTATACCAAATTTAGGTAAATGTAACAATTTTTCCAACAAATCTAACATCAATAATTATAATTTATATCTATGCAACTGTCACCTTTACATTATTCAACGGTAGATAAATATTAAACTATTTAATGTGTTCTCTTAAGCTACGGTACTCTGCTTAAAAAGCAAAAATTAAGTGATAATTTTATGTCCCAAAGCTAAAAACTGTAATAGTTACAATTTTCATAACCACTAGAATGACATATGGATAATGTCTTAAACTTTGTATAAGACATTATCCTTATAATGTCTTAACGCAAATTTCTTAAAACTATAATTTTTTAAATATATAGTGAAAAAAATCTCTCAGTTATTCATTTTCCACCGTAAATTCTATTTTAAGTTGACCATCCAAAATGTAGTAAGATACGTGAAGTATCCAACAGGCATGAAATTTCTACTGTGCACTATATATACCACTTAAAAGCTTAAATAAAAGGCGAACAGAAGCTTTTTTTAAGAACTGAAATTGTCCTTAACTCCACTACCACTATTTTTTGTGCAACAATCTTCTCTATAATTAGTCAAAAAATAGGGAAGTCATTCTAGAGCATTTCTAAACTCAGAAAAGGAAAAAATTTATCCTATAGAGGTTATGAATTATCATTTTGAAAAATTGATATTCATGTTAGACGCTGCGATGCAGAAATAAAATCAATGTATACAAAACATAAAGGTCAACCGAGAGTAATGCATCATTTACACATCACATCACTGACAGTAAGGACAGGCACACTATGTATATGACATTACCAGATCGCACTCCAATATCAAGAAGAATGCCAGAATTAACAGACTCAAATTCTAATGAAGGAATAGGATTTATTGCACAACAGTATGGATCAGCTTGCAACATTCGACGTCGTTTACACAGATAGAAATTTCAACAAAGTATTCACTGTAGAGATCTCATTTTACTGTACACCGAAGCACATTTAGTTATAATAGGACTTTGAATGCCGAACAGAGACAATTAATTGACTCGGTATTGTCTTTTCAGTCGTATTATGATTTTACCTTCAAAGCCACTACGGTCATATTCAACTCTTGTAGAAACAAGGTTGGAGATTGCATGATTCTTGCATAATGCATCGCCAAACTAATCCTCACTCGGTGCAGGGGTCGTCAGACCTCGGCTCTTTGCATAAACATTTGAGGTTCTTCAGACTTTATCCTCTATAGGGAAGAACGGGGCAAGATGCCGAGCGGGCAAGATGACGAATGTCTTAATATTTTCCGTATTCCACTAGGTAGTAGCATCAAATGAACACTACTGGCTGTCCTTTTGACCGTTCGTTAAACAATTGTATAAACACGCTGAAAATGCCATTTTTGAGTTAGTTGTGAAGCTTTGATTGTTTTTTGCTGCCACGATATAACTTTTATGCATGTGTAAATAAGCTCTGCTACAGATACAGGTAAGATATAACGTTTATCTTTAACATTTATGAGTAACTTGGTTCAAATACTACCTATTACCATGAATAAATGTCAATTAATTGCCTTCTTTCATGGTAATGAGAATGAATATTTTTAAACAGACTGGGGCAAGATGATGAGCTCGTCATCTTGCCCCGTGTTTCGGAATTTATTAAACTAACTAGGTTGTCCATTCTATTAAATCCTGTGAATACTTGTTTGCCTGTGTGTATGTGTTTGTCTGTGCCTGTGTGTCTGACCTTCGCTTCCATCTGTTCTGGGGTTAAGGGGTATATCGGATCGGAAAATGTTTCGTTCAAAAGGGATTGACCAGAAGAAGACATTTTTGCCATCTGCTAAGACTCCCCCCCCCCTCCTAAAGAAGAAAAATGTAAAAATAATTTGTTGCTTTAGAGCTACTGGGTTTTACTGCCACCTTTTCTGATTTTTGCTAGAAAACGAATGCTTCCTGAACTTGTAGAAAGAGCCCCACCAAGAACTGTGGCAACTGTAGTGATAACGGCTGGAACAATGAGGGCACCTTTTTCTCTTTTGTTGTAGCACTTTTATCTTCATGTGAAACCAAGCAAAGAATCTCCTACTCTATTGACTTTTGACAATCACAAAACTCATATAATTTTGCAGGCTATCTTATATTGCAGGGTGAAAAACATCATCATGGTTGGGTTGCCGCCGCACACATCACATCATCTACAGCCTCTTGTTGTGCCATTGTTCGACCAGTTAAAAACGTACTATATCCAAGCATGTGACAACTTTATGGTCACTCATCCAAAGCAAACTATCACAGACAAAAATATTGGTGAGGTTTTGAGCATCACTTACTTCAAATCAGCTACAGTTGGAAATGCCGTTGAATGGGTTTAAAGAATATGGGATCGAGCCTCATAATCCTCTTGTGTTTAGCGAATATGACTATGCTACGGTAAAAACTACTAACCATGATGCTGTTGGCGATGAAACTGAGAATAATAGTACTAATCCTCAGACCCCGGTAATAGAAAACCAACATATAAACCCACCAGAAAAACCAGAACTTATTGCAAATGCTGATTCCGGTGTACCAAAGAAGCTTGTTAGTGTTCTTTTATTTCAAACCATGCCTAAAACAACATAATGTGAGAAAAAAAAGTAAAAGCAAAAAACTGAGCTTTAGCATTCTTACAAGCACACCCATCAAAGAAATGTTAGAACAAAGGTAAAAGCAAAAGGAAGAACAGGAAGTTTAAAAAAAAACAGAGAAAAAAAGCTCGTGAAGCTAAAAAGGGAGTGAAAAAAACTCAAACTGTTCCTGTAGGCCTAAGTCTATAAAATCCAGGCCAAACATTCCAGTTGTATCAACTTCAAAGGACGGTTTTATAAGATGTCCTACTTGTGAAGGGGGACCCTCCAACAGAAGAATGGATCCAGTGCTGTAAATGCCAAGAGTGTTGGTATGAGGAATATTCTCTCCGATTATAAAAAGGGCATTTTTATTTGTGACTATTGTTAGGTACACAACTAAACACTTTAACACTACGTTACAAGTGATAGCTTAGTTTGATACTTTGTAAGATGTAAAAATACAGTTATCATTTGTTATATTTGATGTTAAAATACAGTCAAAAGATAAAATATATTCAACCTTTTTCAGTGTCGCCATCTTGCCCCAGTATTGGGGCAAGATAACGATTTGTTAAGGTTATGAAAAAATAAAATTATTCTTTACTTCTTTTATTTGAAAAATTAAATGATAATATATTTTAATACTACAAAGGACTACTCAAACATTTTATGTAAAATTGATTTTACTACCCTTAAAAATAAATTAATAAACAACAAAAAATTGTTAACGTCGTCATCTTGCCCCGGTCTCCCCTATTTATCATTAAGTCTACTAAAACATGGTTTCCCTTCCTCTTTACTTTCAAAATTATCAATGGAAAAGACTTACCTGTACTTACATGTACATTTAAACATTTTTGACTGACTTAAGACAATTATTTCTGTATTACGTTATTTTCCATTAATAAAGTTTTTTAAAAGCCAATGAAAATATTAGGATTATTTTTAAAGCTTATTTTAGCATCATTAAGTTTGCTTTAATATTGTAAATTCCTATTTTCATATTTACATTCTTCTTATTTTAAAAAAAATATTTGCTAGATAGAGATTCAAATAGTATATTATCGAACTTAATAGAATAGGAAGACCCTATATACAAAAACTGTTAATTTAAAAAAATAGATTTTTATTAATATAGAATCTAAGAGTATACGAAAACATTCATATAACAGGCAATCCTATAGAGCTTGGTGGCACCTAAATACGGTGTCAGAATTAAAGACCCTGCAACAATAATGTTTTAAGAGTAAACACGGTACAAAAGAGATTTTGAGAGTTTACACGACATACCCTTCGAAGATTACTCTTTATATGTATATGTCGTAGAATAATATAAAAATAAGAATTTGAGCAACACAGTCTTGAGCGCGATCACTCAAATGGCTATACATCGAAAAATAATTGTCCACTAATTAATATATAAAATTTTGGTCTTTATTATATTGTCTACGATGATTGAAAAGAATATCAAAATGATTAATACATCATTGATATGTCATAAGTCAAATAAATTCCTTTCCTTGTTTTTCAGTAACTTGATTTGTTGTATTGTGTAATAAATATATTATAAATAAAGTAAACACACGCACACACACAAAACTGTAGTTACCTTCTTAAATGATCATTATAGATATGGATCTTTAAACAGATAACAAATGCTTTTTAAAAAGAATTACAAGAAATAAATGCATTAAACTGCTATAAGCAAAATGGAAATGAATAATACGCGCTATGCTTAGAATATTAATATCAACCAAGAATGTTTTTTATTCCGCACAACTTCCTCAGTTTGCGGCCGGTTAAACAGAGTCGTTTAAGTGGGTGGTTGATATATTGGATAAAAACGCTTTTTATATTTTCTCGATATTTCCTTCAAAACTAAAATAAATGTATGTAGTTTCAACAAATCAAACATATCTATAAGACAAATTTATAAGTTACTGTAAATTACACACTTTGATTTTTTATCGAATCCATTCGTTCCATCATAATCAACGGAATTATCAAGCTCATTGTTGTTGTTTTATGTATCTTATATGTATGTTTTTTCTTCGTTGGCCTTAAATGTTTTAACTACTTGTACCATGTTTATATCTATATGTATGTGAACTACCGTTAGTTATTATTTCTGTATACAAATTAAGAGGAAATCACTTATATATAAATTTATTCAAAAAGTAATTCGTGAACTTTTTGCTGGTACAGGCACAAAAGATAACAGTCACTTGAAAAATTAGTTTCCTATTTTGGTTTGTTTTGAATAATCCCTTTTTTAAAGTTGCAGGGTTGATATTATAATAGACTATTATTTTGAGCAATGATCTAATGATCAAGACGGCATTTAGGATGCCCTCCTGTCTCATTTTCTTTTCACTTCTACCCCACACAATCTGAGTACTTTTGGATCTAGTTCTATTTAGCATAAAGCAAATCCTCTCATTCCTTAAGGAATGTTTTTAGAGATATCAAGATTGTCTTAAAGCCCACTAAAATGGCCTTTACTTTCTTTAAGCAATTTCAACTAGAGCTTAAGGGGGGGGTTAAAAAAATAAAATGTTAATAGAGGACATCTTCTTTTTTTTATCATTTTGCGAATTGAAGAAGTACAAGGTAAATAAAAAAGCTCTTGCCGTTTTTAATGACACAAAAGAACATGACGTACAAACAGCCTAGCATATTGTTAGTCATCGAAGTAATCACCATCGGCATCCAGCACCTTCTGCCAACGTGTCTCCAATCCCCGTGTGGTAAAACTCGGGGGTGCGGTACGTAAAGAAGTCCGTGAGAGTTTGGCGCACGTCTGCTTTATTGGTGAAGGATTTACCACGAAGATGATTGTCCAGGAAATGGAAGAGGTGGTAATCCGATAGTGCATGGTCAAGGTGAGTAAGGAGGATGGCACAAAGTATCCCAACCAAGTCGATGTATCGTATTCCTGGACACCCGAACGACATGCGGCCTCGCGTTATAATGCAATAACAGTACACCCTTTCGATTAACCAGTGCTGGCTCCTTCTGATGCAATGCCTGTTGTACACGTTCCAATTGCTGCGAATACAGGTCCGCAGTGACCTTTTGGCCCGTTGGTAGCAACTCATAGTGAACCACTTGACGACAAGTCCACCAGACACAAAACATAATCTTGCGTGGGTGCAGAGGTGGTCTTGCGCTGTGCGGGACAGTATCCTGGGGTGTCAACCAATGTTTGGAACGCTTTGGTGTGTCATACAGGACCCATTTCTCGTCATTGGTCAGCACCCAATTGAATATGGATGCGCTACGGTGGCGAGAAAGCAACGATAAACAGGCTGCCACTCGTTGTTGCTTATGGACTTCCAACAGCGTGTGAGGAAACCACTTGCTCAGCCTGTACGTCTTACCTAAGCAGGTGCAGATGAAGTCTAACAATTTCACTGGAAGTGTTGAATTGTCTCGCAAGTTCACCACACGTTTGACTACTGTCCTCATCAATGGCCGCCTGCAGGGATTCGTCGTCGTCCTGTTCAAGCTTTATCACAGAGGGACAAATCTCCCTACCTAAATTTTTGAAATCAATGCTTTGCCGTGCATTCATCGACAGCACTATCCCCAAGCGCTTGACATATTCGGTGACTTGATGCAGCTGCTGATAAGCCCACTTTGAAGTCGTAAAGTAAACAATTACGAATGAGCTCCTTCGATACGTCCATTTCGCTTCACTACTGTACAAGTTCCGATTGATGAATGTGAGCAGTGGACCTGCGTTTATAACAACTGATATTCCTACTCTCGACTGAAGGTTTCTCAATCACGTCATACACGAATTTGCATACTTATTCTCACTTCTTTCAATGGAAACGCGCAAACGGCAAGAACTTCTTTGTTTACCTTGTAAAAGAAAAAAACTGTTAATAATTCAAATTGCTTGAGTCAAAATAAAGCTACTTTTTTTATTAAAATTCTAACGGATTTTATTTAATTTTTTGCTTTTTTAGATAATATTCAGGAAAAATATACTATTTATTCAGTTTTTGTACTATTTTATGAATTATTTTTATTCTGAAATGTGAACACCTAGATTTCATTCTATCTTCTTTAGCATCTTAAAAACTGATTAATAATTTCTTTATACTTGAGAGTGAAACGAAAATCTTCCATAACTTCAGTGAATGTGTTCCATACTTTACTAGATTAACTTAATTGAATGCTGATTATGTTCCTAATAAACTACTCCTTACCTAATTTTATGAATAGCTATTTATTTGATTTAGTAATACCGTGGTAAGCCTAGTGGTTAGAGCATCGGACTCCAGACCGGGAGGCCTGGTTTCTATGTCCGATGCCACCAAATACCCTCCGAGTACACAAGGAGTACGTGCTCGTTAAATCAGTGGATCCTAAAGTCTTGTGAGCGGTCACAGCAGAAACCACAGGTGCAGGAGGCTGGAAAATATTTCTCCAGTTCCATGCCTAAATTGTGGATGAGGTGTCGCCCTCTATCGTGTAGAAGTCAAACTTGTCTCACAGGCTCTGGCAATTTTCTTTCCTTCCCTACGGGAAGGACACAACAACAAAAACAGTAACATCATTTCAAATAAGAACATTCTATAATGAAGTAATAAAAACTTGCATAAATATCTATATGTTTATTTTCTTTTTAGCTAAAAATTATTATATAAAGATTATTTCAATAATATTAATAAAACTATCATTGTTTCATTTTAAATATTTCCATTCTTCTGCAACACGGCATCCTAAAATTATTTCATGAATTTATCTTAACAAGAGCATTTTTTTTTAAATTTCAGTTTTCTAATTTTTTTTAACGTGATTCATATTATTTATGTCTTAAATAAACTATTTTCAAACATTATTCTTAGAAATTTCAAATTCATTTGATTTCTTCAAATTTCTTCAGTAAGCCCAAATATGCTTTTAGATCATAAATGTAACAATAAATAAAAATTTAATTATATTCATTGCATTTCTATAAAACTAGATTCATATCTCTTTTCTAGGGAAATAATTTCATCGTAACTCGTTGGTACCACGAACATATGAGTAACATTAAACGCAAGTATGAAATCATGATACGTTAAATTTGCTCCAGATATTGATTTTATTAAGGCATATAAAATATATTATTTTTTAAAATGTGATGAAATTTAAGATTGCAAGAAAACTGTCAATTATTATTCAATCAATCGGAACTAAGTGGACCTTCATAAATTCGAAAATGGTCTGTTTAAGGAAAGTCACTTTGAGAATAAACAAATTATTTAAACCATTTCTCATACACCAAGTGACAGCACAGTTTTATCTAAGAATAAGAACATTTGAAAGGTTTTTTTTTCTTTAGTTCACAAGCAAATAGATATTTAAAAAAGAAGTAGCCGCTTGAATAAAGTATAGTATAGTAATAATAGTGTGGTATAGTTTTCCTTATTGTAAAGAAATTTATAGAGCCTTTGTAAGTTTAAATGATGAACACATCGAAGCAAATTGAATAATTCCTTTCTGAAAACATTCGAAAATTTAAAGTATAGTAACGGAAATACAATTGCAAAAAAGAGCATAATTGCAATATGCAAATAATATATGTATGTGATAATATTGCAAAATTGTAACATGAATCAAAACAAAAAAGTGGTATACAGCCTTAACTGTCTCAATAGAACTTCTTTTTGAAATGTACTAGTTTTAAAAATGAATATATGAATTAGTACATGTATATGTGCATAAATTATAAATATTCTTCAAAATCTAATATATTATAAAGTGCCTAAGCTGATTAGACTAATTTAGGTAAATTTTTTCCGAAGTTTGTGAATAAATATATCAAAAAAAGAGGGAAATATCAAGAATTAAAAATAAAAACTAATATCTCCATTTATTCAAAAATGGTTTGAATATTTTTTAGTAAATAATTAATAGCATAATATACCAGTCATGTAAAATAACATATTATTTGATTATAGATTTAATTTTTTATAGAATATTTATTATAATTTTAAATACTTCTTTATCAAAAATTCTTAAATCAAAAGTATGGAAATAATTACAAAAAAAATATTTTTTTTTAAAAATTCCTCTCTAATCAAGACGAGTTGAAGCATATAAAATAAGTTAAATATTTAAGTACCAAAAATTAAATATTTATTTTTATTAATTTTTAAAAAAATAATCATTACGAACATAACGAAGTTGAAATGAGAGCCATGACATCAGAAGCCTGTTAAAAGATTGCAAAAATGTATTATCAGAGATAAAAAGTGTGTTGATTTTTATTTAAAGAGAATCATGTAAAGTATGAAACATATAAATATATTGCATTACAATTTTAAAAGATAAAAACTGATATCTTGTTATAATTTTGAAAAAGACAGGTAAAAAGTATTCTTCCAAAAAAAATTTCATAACTTTAATAATTATATATCATTTAAAATTAAAATATTACAAGTAGTTGTAAGGAAAATCTTCTCAATATAAACTTTGTGTTTTTGAATAATATATACAAACTTAATTCTCAGTTGCAGTCAAAGTTGTATATGTTTAAAACTATAAAAATCTGAACTACACAAAAGTAAAATTGCATTATCAAACATTAGTCTTTATAACCATTTTCATTTTTGACCATATTCTAAATTCGTAAAAAGTCCCACAATTCCCATTCCTAAATTTAAACAACCAGTAAAACACGGCCAAAATTCACACGACCACGCGGAATCACGTTACTTTTATTGTGATTGAAGTTACAGTGTGTAACCAAAAACTTCGCACGTGAGAAGACACACCTCACTTAACTTGTGGCATGCTTTGTAGCACGCGTCCCCAACACACAATGCCATAACGGCGCAGTCCTTTTCCACCCCACGAAAAAAAAGGAAGCCAGAGATACTCACACTAGATATTTGCTCTCACACATGTATATAATCATAAGAAGTTACAAAACGCACGGAAACTCCAGTAAATACCTGCTTCCCAGAAACCTTAATCACGCGTATAAGGGGGATAAAAAACATCTGCCTTTTCGCAGGACTCGCGTGAGGGTAGGGGGAGTAAGAAATTTTCGCTATCTTTGCAAATTGCACCTTCAAAACTCCCCTGGCTTAGAACTCGCCTTTTCTACCTACTCCGAACGCAGTAGGGGGGAGGTGCAGGTAGGGTAGGGTGCTCCCCCTCTATTCTCAGTCAATAGGTGAAGGGACTGCATAGTAAAAACGGTCTTTAGTTGAAGCATTGGAGCGATTTTTCAATCCTTTTTTACTTGTCACAATGAAGGGTAGAGTCAGTGTTCCTTTTTTCTTCTTTTCTTGGTTGACTTATTGTAGGAATAGGTCATTAGGGATGCGATGAAATCACTTATGTATTTTAGGATAAGAAGGACATTAAGAAAGGAATTTTAAATTTGATTTTTTCTAAAGGTAGGTATTATTCAATTTGAGTTTAATGTATAAAACGTTGAGTTTTCCCAACTGCTTTTTCATTTAAAATTTCCCTTCATCAATATGTGAAGTTATTTTGCACAATTTCTTGAAGAGATTTGTAATGTCATTGGTTTTATGTGAAATTTTCTTTAAAGAAAGGGTGTAGTCTCTTTTTCTTTTCCATTCTATTCTTTTTTTTTTTTTTCGATTTAAAAAGTTTGAATTTTTTTTTCTTTTTTTAGAAAAATATACTCTTTGGTTGGAGAAATTTATCTTCGAAGTAAATTGTAGCTTTTCGAAATAAAATAGTACAATGAATAATTTCGTAGATTTCATCTCTATGTCGCAAATTGTCTGTAGAATTGAAAAAAAGAGAGCAGATTTGCATTTTTTCTCTTATATTACAAAAATCACGTAACTAAAACAATGTTCACCTTCATCAATCATCTATGATAAAAGTGAGTTAGAAAAAAATTACATAATGGAAAGAGACAAATGTGGTTTCACAAATTTGTATGTACATTTTTATTTAGGTTCTTCATCATTCTTTACATATTTGATTTATGCTACAGATCTTATTAAGTGAAAAAAGTATTGTTTTCATGACGAACGTGATTCCTTCAAAAATAACAAAGATGTTTCCAAAACGAAATGCTCATCACTTCGTTAAAAAATATAATGTTTGGTTATGAATAACGAATTTATGGTTTTAATTCCCTTATATATGCTACGCATCCTTAAATTATCGTAAAACTGGAGGTGAAGAAGAGATAAATGCATTCGTATAAAAATTGTGAAGTGTATTTACATATAAAAATGCGAAAAAGGTAAATGTGATTTATGCTCCCCTTTGCAACGCATAAATTCTAAAAGTAACAATTAAAAAATATTTATCAAGTTTTTGAACAATTCTGAAATTATTGACTGATATCAAGCAGTTAATATTTTATAATTATAACTTATCTCTATTTATATTAATAATAAAGCCATACAATTCTCCTTTTTACAATCACACGGTATTTGCCTGAAATATTATTCCCATACAGAAATATAACAAATACATATTCTCTCTGATTTACAATTTAAGAAATTATATACCATAAAAATATAGCCATATAGAGTAAAAATCGTTTAAGACAAAACTGAGGGAACTGAAACATTTTTTCGTGTTAAAGGATATTGCATAAAAACTTATATTCAACAAAATTAAATTTATTAGAATACGTTTTTTTTTATTTAGATGTGAATTTACTCATATATTTAATAAAAATCAGTGAAATACAAAATTCATTAGAACTTAATGTAATTTATTGCAAAATTTTCAAATTTTTTGAAAAACAAAACATTTATTGAGTTTTTGAAAGTAATCAGATATTTTCTGTGCACACTGTCCTTTTTAGCATTAAATTTTCAACAAATTGTTCGATGTAGTCCATTTTTTTATTCATTCCACCATTGAAATGGAAGTCTAAGTAACTGTGCTTACTTTTCATGATGTTCCTTATTTCGGATGACGTGGAACAAGTGTTGCATTATTCATTTCATTTTCGTCATTCGAATCTGCACCAATGGTCTTTTTTAAGCTTGGAACAAACTCCAAAAACAAATTCTTTGTCTGCCATAACTGGGGTTGTACTTACATTATCATCATCTACTGCAACGAATTCTTCCGATAATACAGTAGACAGTCCAATGATAACCTTTTTCAAACATTTCATTAAGTGTCTGGTGTTTTTCAAATTTTGTTCATTCTCAGAAGAAAAATCTTTTCGTGTTAAGCGATTTTTGTTTCGAGTTAAGAAAAAGTATGCGTGAAAATACGTAGTAGTTTTTCGGGACCGTTGTATTATTTCGTGTTAACTGATAACTGATAACCTGTTAACTGGTAAAAGTTTTTGAGTTAAACGTATTTTACTGTGTAGGGGAGACCGGGGCAAGATGACGACGTTAACAGCTTTTTGTTGTTTATGGATTTATTTTTAAGGGTAGTAAAATCAATTTTACATGAATTGTTAGAGTAGTCCTTTGAAGTATTAAACTATACTACCATTTAATTTTTATAATAAAATAAGTAAAGGATAATTTTATTTTTTCATAACCTTAACAAACCGTCATCTTGCCCCAGTACTGGGGCATCTTGCCTTGGGGCAAGATGGCGACATTGAAAGGGGTTGAACATATTTTATCTTTTGAATGTGTGACATGGTTTATCAAATGATAACTGTGTTTTTACATCTCACAAAGTATCAAATTAAGCGTTATGCATTGTAACGTAATATTGAAGTGTTTAGTTGTGTACCTAACAATAGTCACAAATAAAAATGCCATTTTTATAATTGGAACATTCCTCGTGCCAACACTCTAGGCATTTACAGCACTGGATCCATTCTTCTGTTGGAAGGTTCCTCTTCACAAGCAGGACATCTTATAACACCGTCCTTTGAAGTTGATACAAATGGAATGTTTGGCCTGGATTTTATAGACTTAGGCTAACAGGAACAGTTAGAGTTTTTTACTCCCTTTTTAGCTTCACGAGATTTTTTTCTCTGTTTTTTTTTAAACTTCCTACTTTTCCTTCTGCTTTTCCTTTTCTTCTAACAATTCTTAGATGGGTGTGCTTGTAAGAATGCTAGAGCTCAGTTTTTTGCTTTTTCTTTTTTTCTCACAGTATGTTTTTTTAGGCAATGGTTTGAAGTAAAAAATACTAACAGGCTTCTTTGGTGCATCGGAATAGGCATTTGCCATAAATTCTGGTTTTTCTGGAGGGTTTATATGTTGGTTTTCTATTACCGGGGTCTGAGGATTAGCACTATTATTCTCAGTTCCATCACCAACAGCAGCATGGTTAGTAGTTTTTACCGCAGCATAATCATGTTTACTAAACACAAGAGGATTATGAGGCTCGATCCCATATTCTTTAAACCCGTTCAACGGCATTTCCAACTCTAGCTGATTTGAAGTAAGTGATGCTCAAATCCTCACCAATATTTTTGTTCTGGATGAGTGACTATAAAGTTGTCACATGCTTGGCTATAGTGCGTTTTTAAATGGCCGAAAAATGACACAACAAGGGGCTGGAGACGACGTGATGTGTTCGACGGCAACCAAACCTGGTGATGTTTTTCGCTCTGCATAAGATAGCCTGAAAGGTTATATGAGTTTTGTGATTGTCAAAAATCAACAGATTCTTTGCTTCGTTTCACATGAATATAAACGTGCTTCAAAAAAGAGAAAAAGGTGCCTTCATTGTTTCAGCCTTTATCACTACAGTTGCCTACAGTTCCTGGTAGGGCTCTTTCTACAAGTTCAGGACGCATTCGTTTTCTCGCAAAAAATCAAAAAAGGTGGCAGGTAAAAGCCAGTAGCTCTAAGGCAACAAATTATTGTTACATTCCTTCCTTGTTAGGGGGGGGGGCTTAGCGGATGGCAAAAATGTCTTCCTCTGGTCACCCCCTTTCGAATTAAACCTTTCCCAATCCGATGCACCCCTTAGCCCCAGAAGATATGAAAGCGCAAGTTCGCGCGGACATACATACAGACAAACAAGTGTTCACAGGATTTAATAGAATGGACAACAATAGTTAGTTTAATAAATTCCGAAACACGGGGCAAGATGACGAGCTCGTCATCTTGCCCCGTGTTTTGGATCGTCATCTTGCCTTAGACTGTCTGTTTAAAAATATTCGTTCTCATTACCATTAAAGAAGGCAATTAATTGACACTTATTCATGGCAATAGGTAGTATTTAAACTAAGTTACACATAAATATTAAAGAGAAACGTTATATCTTACCTGTATCTGTAGCAGAGCTTATTTACACATGCATAAAAGAGTTATATCGTGGCAGCAAAAAACAATCAAAGCTTCACAACTAACATAAACAGGGTAATTTCAGCGTGTCTATACTATTGTTTAACGAAAGGCCAAAAGGAGAGCCAGTAGTGTTCATTTGATGCTGCTACCTAGTGGAATACGGAAAAATATTATGACATTCGTCATCTTGCCCCGGTCTCCCCTACCGTTTTAATTATTAAGAAAAGTCAAACCCTCAAAATTTATTGTCTTGCTTCCCTACCGTTAGGGAATTAAAATATATTTTGTTAAAATTTTATAACCACCAGAGTATAATTAGCTTCTTGAAAACGAATAGTAAATCTGTATCGAGAAATAAAATTCAGATATCTCTAAATTTTAATTGCCTATTAACGAAACATTTTCACTTACCTTGCAATTTCTTAGTAAATAAATAAAAATAATATAATTGACAGGTGTAATCTCATAATCTGTAAGTGTTAGTATCTCAAGTAACATGAAATATTTTGGTTAATAGATTGAGAGTTACGGAAAATGGATTTTTTGCTTACTACAGTTATGTATCCATCAAAGCAACTTGAGAGCTATTGGCGATGGGCCTTGTAATTTTGAAGCATAGTCCAATGTGACATGGACAAAGCCTTAGTTGAACCAAACTTAATACAATGTCACACCAACATGAAGATTTTGAATCTCGATTGCTTCTATGCGCTTCATACTCATTATAAAACAGCATTAGTGCTCGAATCCATGATTGACAGGAATAAAGATGGTCACAAGTCTACCTTGTTTCTAGTTACTTCAGTTTTATGAGCTAGTACGAGGGTAGCTCTGAAATTTTTGAGATACGCACAGACAAGAAGTTACCAAAAAAAATTAGCGGTTTAATTTGATCTCACCTCTATTTTAACACCTCAGGCGATTTTTATTGAATTACTTTAAGTTGTTTATAGTAGAATAAATTTTAAACAGAAGAGAAAATGGAGTTTGATGTGAGAACATTATCGTGCTGATTTTCTATAATATTAAAGCAGGATTAAATCAAGAAAAATACGTTAAGTGGCTGCAATTAGCATTTGGTGACAAATCTTCATGTCGTGCTAGTGTATTCAAATGGTTTAAAGAATTTGGTAAAGGTCGCAATTCTTGTCAGGATGAAGAACACACAGGAAGGCTACGCGCGCGCGGTCTGCAGTAATTCCGGATATGTGTCTACCATACGAAATATGTCAATGGAAGATAATCACACTCTATACCTAACAAATGATACAGACGGAACTTAATATTGGATCCGCAGTCATACACAAAATTATTCATGAAAAATTACGTCTGAAAAAAAGTAGTTTGCCGTTGGGTTCCATAATCTAACTGAGCACCGAAAAGAGGAGTGGGTCAGAATCAGAAAAGAAGCCCTTAAATTATTATATGATGGTGGCCAGAACATCATTTCTAAAATTGTAACGGATGATGAAACGCGTGCATATAGTTTTTTGATGTTCCAACACGAGTGCGACGTTTATAAGCATTCACTGTCCCTACATTACCAGGTCGGATTTAAAGTAAGACAACATGCTCTTAGAAAATTGCATTGTAATCACTATTCACTTCAACGTTTAGGTAACCTGAGTGTGTTTGAAACCTATCGAACCTATCTAAGCCCTAAAGATACAAGGGGAGTACAGATAGAAAATTGAGTTTAACTTGAAATTATAAGAATGAGAACTGTCTTCGCTTGAGCTAATAGTTAGTTTGATAATAACATAAATCAATTAGATTTGTAACCACAAATAGTTTTCCTGTGCGTTAATATTTTCAGGGAAACACGGGAATTTTTTTATTCAACTTTTTATGCAAACATAAATTATCTGATATATCGGAACAATTAATAATTTCTTACAACTCATTAAGCATTATAATGATTTTTTTTTGTCTTCTAAATTTTCTATTCACTCGATATTAAAGAATAGAAGCCAAAGTCAGAATATTTTTTTTCAAACTAAAAAAATTCTCTAGCATAATAAAATTAGAACCTGGTAACACCAAAGTATATAAAGAATGTCATACTTTAATATAACATTCAGAGAGAGAGAGTGTTCAGTATAATATAATCTATGTAACTCATACTACCTGTTTTATGAGCTAAATAGATTTTTAATAATATGAAATCAAATTGAAAATAGCATTTTAATGACATATTCTTTTCAATTTTTAGGAATATTGTATGATAAACGAATGCATATCGGATAACTATAATAGTAAATATTCATGATAGCGTATTTTTCTGTCTGAAAAAGTTTTTCTTGGCTACCGAGTTTATAATAATTTAAAATTATTATAAATCAAATTTTTTTATATTTTATATAAAATTATTACTTTTTAGATAAAGTTTTCATCTCTAAATAGTAATGAGCTACTTTATGAGTATGCTAATATTCATGTATGAAAAAAATCAAATCCTATAGAAAGCTGAATCGTATGCACTTTTTTTCTAAATTTGAAAATATTTTCAGTTTTTATTGTAGAAAAACGTATGCTAAAACCAGTCTCACTGTATATGTAGAAAGAAACTACTCCGATCATTTTTCACCTTAAAAAAAGAAGATTCATCATTTTTCGAAAAATAAATATTTTTGCACAACGGTGGCCTACTCCTAATAATCCCATCACATTCTGCAGATATTTCTAATTTCCCGGAGATAAAATAAACGACTCAGAAAGCCGAAATCATAAAAATAAATAAGCAATACACTGTCAGAGGAACTCACATTCTATAGACAAGTCAATAAACATACCAATGGCCTCCCAATTTGCTTTTCGTGACTAATATCTCTAGAATTGTATTGCTTTATCGTTGTTTTGTCGTAAACGATTTATGGACGATTCAAATATTCATCTGCATCGAATGGTATTTTGCAAATCACGCAACGTATGCGCTTCGCTCTTAAGAGCTATGTCTTGATTCTATAGGATGACAAGGCAGGAATGGAAAGAATGCAGTGTAGTTTCCCATCCGATTTTATGTTCCTTCATTATTAATGGGACTTTCATTTAATAGGTTGGACGGTTGTTTTAAGTGCCTGCTTTCTTGAAAGACTAATGCTTCTTATGGGATGTGATTCATTGTGTTTTGCTTTGAGGTACTCTTTATTCAGATGGGATTTCTGAAATTGATGTTATGTTTTAACTTAGGTTGGAAAACTGGAAATAATTTTTAGATGTGATGTAGAGTTTATTATTTGTAATGCTGAATCTATAAAGGTTACCATTTTACATGATTTTGTTCTCTTTTAATATTGCTTATATTTTTTTAGATTGGTATATTCATCAGCATAATTATTATTGCTAAATCTCGCATTTATTTTATTAATAAATATTTGACTACTTGTGAAAGAAGTTTAAAAAGATTTATTTCTGTTAACATCTTTGTTAACTTTTATTGATATAAATAAAGGGAGATTTTTTTAAAATGAGGTTTTTTTTCAAAATTAATAAATTAAATTCTTTATTAAAATCAATTATCTTTTCATTTAATTTTCAAGTTTTTGTCTACATTAGTAAAGAAGAGTTGAGTAATCTCACGCTACCATAATCTTCAAAGAAAGAAATAATTTTTTCGTCAGAATAACATTTATTAAAGTTATTGCAAGGGGTACGGAGCTAGGTTCAACTAATTAATTCCAACAGTAACTTGACATTTAAAAATTAGGAATATAACACTGGAAAGGAAAAATTTATACTTATTTCACTTTAATATTTAGAAATTTTTTTATGAAAACATTAGAATATTAAAGAAAGGTTTTAAATTTTATTTATTTTACAATCCACAAGGTGTCAAAATGTTTTAAGAACAGTAACACAAAAATGTATTGTAAATAGTGTATAATATATTCTCATGTACATTTTGATCAACATTCCTAAATTAAAAGCGTTGTATGTATATAAATTCCATAAAGTTTTGATCTGTTTTTAAATAAAATATTTTTAGTAGAGTATTTTTATGGAGACTAAATCAGATTTGATTAAGTAAAATTATAAATTTCGTGCTTGATAGTAAAATTTTCGGAAAATTTTGTATTTCAAATATAAAAGTTATATCAAAAACCAATAGTTATGCAATTGCTTCTATTAAATGTTTTGTGCTTCTTATAATTTTTTATCAACCATATACATTTTTTTTAGTCAAAACTTTCAATCACGCTGAAAGTAATAACTACAATGTTTCGAATAGTTTATAAACTTCTGCTACTACATTACTTTTTCAGAAAAGTATATTTATAATAAAAATTTCTACTCTTATTTAAAATACACTTAGCATAATTTCATTCCAATTAAATTCAAAAAGTAATTAAATCCTACAAATTCCGATATTGATGTAATTTAAATTTAAATCCATGCACACAATCCCTACAATATAAATGTGAAAGGAAAGAATTTATCTAAGTTTGCTTCTGTAGCGATACATTTTAGTACATATGAATTTATAAAATAATATTTCTTGTAAATATCTATTGATTGCCAATTGATCTCTTCCAGTTATCTCTTGATAAAACAAAATTCGAATCTTTTTATTCTATAATTGTTAACACATACTTATTGAACTTCTATTCTGTTACACAAATACACAAAAGCATGATATCAACTATTTAAATTAAATTATATTAATTCACATGCATCTAAGGAAATTAAATTCATATATGCTATTTAGATTCGTTTTCATGTAAAGTAGAAAAATATTTATAAAAGATCGTACCATGATAAAGCAAGAATTATGAGAAATTTCATCGATTAGTAGCATTTAAACAATCTAATTTTTCACTTTTTTATTCCCTGACATTCACTGTAGATATTTTATCAAAATACAGATGAAAGATAAATTCCAAATTCTATACAAGAATAAATGTGTTTTGCCATCATCCATCAAATGTTATAAGACGTTTTGTCAGTAGTTTTCGATTTCACTTGACAGTTATCTCATTATTTATGATTGCACAGCAACTTTCAGAATAAAATTCCGAAATTTCATGTTATTTATTCTCTAAAATGTATATTCTTCAAATGTAGCTTAGTAGTTATCAAAATTGAGTTTAAATTATGTTACTTTCATATCTTTGGTACGAAATGCTTTTGTTTGAGGATTTCAATAAAAAACATGAAGTTCACTTGAAATTATAGGAGAAAGCTAAACTTAGAATCTATTTCAAAGAGTTAGAAAGTATATATTTAAATCTGAATTTAAAATTTTTACTCACATTTGAAATAATTAATAATTGTTTTTATTCCCATTTGAATAAAAATACATACTACATTTTAAATAAAAATTAAATTTATTCAGCGTTCTTAAGTACACGGACACATAATATGTGAAATTCTTTTTCCTCAGTTTATGATGCATTGTAAAATTTTCAAAGTAATAAGTCACATATGTATAACAGGATGTATCATAATCAGTTCATTATAAGTAAACTAGAAAAAATAACAAATTTTATTAAAGACTAGCTGCATGGCCCGGCGTTGCACGGGCTTCTTCATGCATACAACTTTTTGCCCCCAGGAAAATTTCCTCTTCCCCTCTCGGTGTCAGCCCTTCTTGGTGTGTGTAGGATTTCTCATTCATTTCAGTAAAATTTTCTTTTACTAAATTTCTTCCACCTCTTATTTCCCCTCTGTTTAGCCCGGCGTTGCACGGGCTTTTTCCGAGCGTATAACTTTATCCCTATGGAAATTTTCCCTTTCCCTCTCGACGCCAGAACTTCTAAGGGGTGTAATTGCGATGAGCGGGATTTTTATATTTGTGTCATTAAAATTCTCTTTTCCAAAATTGTTTCCACTTATTTCCTTTGTCAGACAGGTTCCTTTTCCTTCCATTTAGCTTGGCGTTGAACATGTTTTTTTTTTAGTATAAACTTATTTTTATCTCTTTTTCTTTCAAGAGAGATAAAGTATTTCTTCAAATTTCTATTTTTGATTAATAATTTGCAAAATTAATCTAGTTTTCTGTGCAAAAAAACAGACAATGTACAACTTTATTCGAAAAATTAATTTAGTAATGAAAAAAACAATGCTGCTTCGGTTTTTTCTTTAAAAAAAAAACGATTAGTTTATATCCATTTTTGTTAAACAATGAATCTTCTTACAAAAAAAAATCTATTGAAACAACTGCTTGTTTTTAGAAGTTTGATTATTCGATTAAAAATATGTAACTATAAGAAAAGAACTATCGTGCGAAAAAGCCTAGAAATTTACTAACTTTCACTGTATAAAAAAAGATTAAAAAGTAAAAGAAAGGAATCTGATATAAGCATTTCACCATTTTCTTATATATTTTTAGAGTTTTTCAGTAAATTTTTTAAGAATAAAGAAAACTATTAGTTGTGATGCATTATAAAATTTAAGCTCGCGGTCCATTACCTAATATGTAAAGCAATAAATACATTTTCTTAGAATTTAAAATATTAAAAAGTATTTGGAGTCTTCCTCACTTACATTCCTTATATAAGAAAAAACATTAGAAAATAAAGCACTTATATTTGACACAGACATTACAACATTTTGTTCTTATACATTAAAGTTTTTTTCTTTTAGTAGTTTCTTGCAGTATCTTATAAATTAAGAGAAAAGTTAATAAGTAGAAAAAATTTTTATTAAGACCCAACAGCGTGTTTCACATAAATAAGGAATAGTTTAGGAAGGAATAAGGTTAGTAAAGAATATAAACACTCCTAAAGTCGCCTTTCAGTACATATGCCATAAGCACTCAAGCTCTTAAGTTATGTGATAGGTTACCACAATAAATTGTTATTTGCATTTGGCGGTTTGGGAAAAATTTTTGTTTTATTTTTACAGCTCCCTGAAAAGGTTAAAGTAGTTTTTTTTTAAATAGTTTTACGTATAAAAAAAGAGAAAAAGAGAAAAGTTTTCAAAAATTTCATAAATTTTTAATGAACTTGTACAATGTTCCGTTTCAACTTTACTTGGAAGCGTTGAGAAAGGTAGGAAATGCACCTATCTGCTTGAAAAATAGTTTTATCTCTTTTCGGAGTGATAAATGTAATAATAAATTAAGTAAAATCCATAAATATTTGTATAAAATGCCACGTTGTGGAAATTGGGGTTTTAAAAATATATTTCTAGTGAATCACACGTTAAAAACATTTATTTTTTAATCATTGAATGAATTACATTAAAACAGTTACGTCATGGAATTTCAAATGCGCATTTAATTTAATTGCATACTAGTATGAGTTCTGATATTTTAATTTGTTTAACAAAATGCCCATATTAATAGAAAAAAATACGCAAAGCATCAAATTATAAAATTTGAGTACTAAATATAAAAAATTCATTTATTTATTGTTACTTAAAAAAAATGCAATATGTAACTTTTAAAAATTACGTTTAAAAATTTATCTATTTAATTACAAATACATCAACATTTTTTATAGAATAATGTTTTGTTCCTATTTTAAAATTTTAAAGATATTATAATGGTATGGATATTAAATTTTATCTGAATCTCATGTTATTGAACCAGATATTTGAAAATAAGAATAGTAATAAGCCGTATAACACAATGCTTCTCAAACTTTCAATATTTGCGACCCAATTTTCAATCATAATTTTCATCGCGCCCTCCCCCTACAATAAAAATGTACTGAATGCAATAATAATGCACTTCGACAATACCACTTTAATTATAAACAGTGCAAATTGTCAAGATAAGTATTAAATTTGGTACATAATTTTGTATATGACAAGCCCGTGGGAGTCGCTAATAATTATCAAATTTGTTCTTAAGCTAGTATTGATAAATTAACTATCAAATACATTATGTAGTACTGATACGTGTATAAGTATATTACAACAGAGTAAAAAGGTGTATTTTATGTTTTATTATGTCGGAATGTATTTTAATTTGATTCTTTTCAGCAAATTAATAATTTTTAAAATAATATTTTATTTTCGACTTTTCGATATGCTCGTGCCCCTCTCGTTGGGTTATCACGCCCTCATAGGAGATGCGTCCCACAGTTTGAGAGAAACTCTGGTATAATATACTAAAGCTCGAACTCTTAGTTACATAATTTTCAAAATTACTTCGGATTAAAAAAAGTATGAGCAGATTGTGTATACACTTTGATGCTTATCTTGATATGATAATCGATTTCTTATAATTTTGGATATTAGCAAATATAATTATTTGAATGTCAATTTCCGTAGTATTGAACGATAAAAAAATTATAATAACTTACTAACTTAAATTACACTTTGCTTATTATCGGATTCTCAGCGTGGCTTTGGTAACATTGAAATCTCTTAGAAACCAAACATTCAAATTCAATAAATACATCGTTTAATTTGATCATGCAATCTTCTATGAAGTAAAAAATCTCATTTGTCACTGCAATGTAAATAACTGAAAAATATTTTGATTTCATCAAAGGTCGTAAAAATTGCAATTAGTTTTAGAGTTTTATCCAGCAAGTAATGTGTATTCGAAATTTGATTTAATACCATTACAAGATCAGAGGTAATGAGAAATCATAATGATCTTTTTTCAACCGGTTGTACATTAAGCTTTAAATAGCTTTTTCACAAAGCTGTCTTAAAAACATACTACATTTATCTTCAGAAAGAAGTAATTTGACCATGCAAGTAAATGTTATTATGGAGATTTTTAATGAAAAAATGGTTATTTAGGATTCTAAAAAAAGTTATTTAAATTTTTTTAAAATGCAGTATATCTTATTTCAAAAGATCGAGTTTACACTTAGCTTTATTTGGAAGCAAATGCATCTTAAATAGTTATTTTATCGTCAGTCGTAATGTTGCAAACCGTTTACTGATGAGATAATTTATCATCCGTATATTTAAATCGATTTAAGCGAATAATGGAATAAATCCTTTCCAAAAATATTTTAGAACTCATTTTAAAGATCAAAAAATTTACTTAGTTTGAAAAATCAAGCAATGAAAATATCCTTATATATTTTTTGAAGTTGTTCATATTGTACTGTTAATTGAGTCTAGCTCTATTCTCTCTACATTACAGCTAATTAAAATAATTATATCTTTTTATTTACAGTTTCCATTGGCATTACGGTATTTATGTCTCAAATCTGTTGTTCTCGGAAAATATGTGTGTAAAGAGCTTTTATTTTATCGTGATCACTCTAAAACAAGTTTTAATGTCTGTTAGAGAGAGAGGCATACAGATCTAGCGGATAGTCTATACTTACAGAGTCACTCTAAATAGTGAAAATAAGTTAAAATAGACATTCTGCAATGCGGAAAACATATGAAAAAAATACCATTCGAAATAAACTCTTTGAAAAGTATACATTTTTAGTTAAATTTTCATAGTTATAGTAATCTGGAAAAAAAATTAATTTTATAAAACATACCAATATATACATTTCGATGTCTTAAATCTTTGGGATATATTATGTCGAAATAAAAATATCAGAATCTTCATGAAATTCAAAACAGAAAGTTTTTTATTCTTTCTTGTTTTAAAGTATAATGACTTCATATTCACAGCATTCACATGGCAAGGTTATGGATTGTCAAGTTCCAGTTCAAGTGTTGCCTTCATCATTTGACCGTAGTTTGATATTGCGTAATGAAATAATAGTTTCAATGTTGTTTCTAGAACAATATTAATAAACTAACAAATCAATTAATTTTAGATAGCCTTTCAATAATATAGTCCATCTCTATTGATATCCATAGATCATAGTCAAGATTAAGCTTGGGCAAAAGATGGATTTCAAATTCTATTGAGAGATCAAAATATTTTCATACATAAATTTAAAAATATATATTCAACCTATAATTATACTAGCTACATCACATTAACGTTCTTTTCTTCCTCTAAGCTTGCAGAAATAATGAAAAAGAAATCTTGGAATATCTTTGTAAGCGAATTTCGTAAAAATGTCCGTAAAGTATAATAAAAGACCAATGATCAATCAGGATATGTATTATACGTCATATGACACAAGAAAACAGACAAGTATATTAACATAGAAATAAACTATGAAAAAAATCATCATTGAGTATTCCCTTTCTACAAACAATTTTACCATGCAAAAACTAATATGCTTTAAAACCAGTTTAAAATTATCCACAATATAGCTAAGAAGAGATTATATGTTAAGATACCGAGTATAATAACGCCAAATGAGATGAATAATTGGTATAGTTAACTAATTATCTCATATTTATTTTATGAACTAACTACTCGTTTTTATTCAAATGATGAAGAAAAGTAAATATTTATTCCAGTTAAAAATTTATATTTACTCATAAAATAATTAAAATGTAGAAACAACTTTGTCAAATATTGCTTACTCCGAAGATGAGAGAAAAGAAATAGGCTTTCTCTCTATCTCTTAGTTATTGATTTTTTGCTGAAATTGTTTACTAAACCACTTCTGTAAAGTTAATTGGTCTTGTCCTCACCCGTGTTTATTCAGATGATTTTAATACTATTTTTCTTATTGGTTATATATATTGGAAGTCGTACATAAAGGCAATTTCTAGTTAACGATAAATGTAAATAAGGCATAAGCAATTTTCATATAGGGTGAATTATTAAACTGTTTTCTTTCCTAAGTACTAGGAGAATAAAATTAGTACATATCCTTAAGGATTTTAAATTGTGTTAGAAATAAATTCATTTTTACTTAAAATTACATCACTTAAAAATTGTAGAACAAATATCTCTCTTCAGTCGATTAATATTTATTATCGTTAATGAAATAATGAAAAAAAAATAAGATTTAGTATAAAAGTAATTTTTTTGCCAAAAAGGAAGTATTAGTTCTCGTATGCAAAGATCTCTTTCACAGACGGATAAGGAAAAATTCTTGAGTTAAGGGGAAATCTCTTACTTGCAAAATTTTTGAAACAGGTGTTGAAGATTATCTTGTCACCACGTAATCTGGTTACGCTCTTATGTATTTGATTCTAAGCTGTCCTTCATCAGTGTAACCTTAATGCATTAATTGAAACTTTGGAGAATACTCTTAATAATGAAAAAGCTATTTCTTAGAAATAAAATATTGAAAAGGCTCCTACAGTTCAGAAGATCATTAATGAAGTCAAGCTTTTCAAGTTACCCTTCTCAAAAGCAAAAAAGACATCGATTCAAATCTTTCAGTAAGATATCAGAACTTAGAGGAAAAGTAACATTACCAAAACTAATGCTCACTTTTTTGTGCTGCACGGGATTTATGGATAAATGCCTAACTAATAAAAAACAAAAGATTATTTCTGTTTTATTTAGTATTTCAATGCATGCCATGTTCATAGACATGTATCCAACTCTTCATGAAGCATTTACAGATTTGACAAAGTTGAAGGTTGCTGTTGCCGACATTGCTAGCTACATAATTTCAGTCGTGGTATGGTATGTCACTTTGCTCAAAAGAAAACGGATTGCAGATTTGTTGAAACAAGCGGAAGAAGAAAAATCCTCTTCATTTGAAAAGTTTATAAACTATTTAGTTATCCTAAGCTGCAGCGTACCTGTGATTATCTCGATTCATTTGGCAATTAATATCAGCACAACTGAAGAATCAGTCTTATATACTTATGATTATGATGTCAGTAATGAATGGGCGATATTCACTTTAATAAGCGTCAAATCAATTATCATCTATATGGTAAATCCAACTTATATTAATATAGTGGCACTATTTTATATTTCTCTGTGTTTGCGTTGCAAAACTCGCATTCAGTATCTTAATCGGGAAATTGAAGTGTGCTCACCAGAAGATTTTACATTGCGTTTCCAACGCAATATCCTCAGGAAAAGAGTTAAAACTTATAATTTTCTTCTAAAGATCAAAGACACATTCTCTTTGTCAATTTTCTTCATTATGATTGCCCATATCGCCATGTGTAGTAGTATAATTGGGTGGCTTCTGGTTAAACAGTGGGACAAGGCGTCTTATTATTGGAAAGTAGAGACTCCGTATTTTGCAATTAGTTCTGTCCTGTGTGTAGTGTCCTTTCTCTGGGTGGCTGGCAGCATTCCAGTGGAATTAAGTACATTCAAAGAAACATTTTACCAGAAAACTCACCAAAGATTGCTTTACTTCAACATGCGGGATGAGTTATTTCTGAAAACGGACTTGTTTCAAGAACCAGAATTTGAGTTTTCCGGGTGTGAAATGGTTTCTTTCAGAAGAGGCACTATTTTAACTATAATTGGAACTTCATTCACTTACACTATGCTTGTCATAGATAATAAATAAAAAGAATTATGTGAACTGGCACATCAGCGGATTTGTTCTTAAGGTATTCGACTACTTGCGACAACTATTTTTTTTTTAAAGAAAAATGGAAATATGGGGATTTTTTACTGTTTTTATATTTATTTAGAGCACATTTTAAGAAAAATATGCTAAAATTAAGAAGACTCTCTCAAACTCAGTGGCGCAACAGCCCATGAGGGCCAAGGCCTACTGTGCCCATCTCAGTATACGTGACCATTGGGCGCTGGGGTGCATGAGCAGATGTTCCTATCAGGTGGTCAGCCTGAAGCGAAACCCCCAGTGTTTGGTCCCCAAGTAAGCTTGGTTCTCATTTTATCGACCCACTGATGGGATGAAAGGCTGAGTCAACCTTGCCCAGCCCGGAGTTTGAACCTCGGACCTGTGGTGTGGAAGCGCGATGCACTAACCATTCAGCCACTGGGCTTAAAATTAAGAAGATAAAGGGAAATTATTATTACTAAAATGGGAAAAAATTGGTAACAATTTAGAAAAAAATTACTTAAACGGGACCCATTTTGCACAAACAGTTTATGAAAAAACTTTCAATTTTGATGTGTTGCTTTGCTATTCATTTTTGAAATAACCTTCAGGATAAGAGATATTTTAATTTTTACAAAAACTGGAGTGCACTTTATTTTAGTTATTATATAAAATTGCTTAAAAAAACAGTGATTATATTCACAAATGGGACTATAAATTTTGTAATAAATCAGTGATTGATAAATCTGAACGTTAAAACACTTCTACTATTATACAGAATGTACACCAAAAATTTCAGTTAATTATTTTCAAAACTTTTCCAGCAATCTCTCTTTGGCCTCATTTGAGCATTTTCAAAAAAAGACATTTCGAGTAAAACGCGTTTCAAAGTATGACATCTTGATTAAAATAAGGGCATTTGCTTTCACTAAAACACTTCTAGTTTTAGTTCTAGTGAACGGAAAATAATTAACTTGGTATTTTGGTAAAGCTAATAAGGTGGCCTATAAAACAAAATCATAAGAAAAATTTGTCAGTTTTTGAAAAAATTAACAATATTAGGGTAGTCGAATACCTTAAAGTTGTTCAGCAAATCCGTTATGCTTTAAAATTCAAACTCGCTTCAAAATAGTAATTAATTTATGATTTGAGTGATTTAAATTAGTATAAATTTTACATTATATTGAAAAAAAAGTTTTGGGGAGAGAAAATTGTGTGTACTTTTTCGCACCATTGATGCATTTTCAAAAGGATTTCCTCTGACATAAATATCTATTTCACTTCTAAAAAAAATGCGTTAAAATATGTGAGGAATTCTTGTGAGTTTATTTGAAATTTAATATCTTTATAGAAAGAAATACCTAATAAGTATTAAAAGTAATGCTTACATTTGCTTTTCAAAATGTCTCATTCTTTATTTAATACTACATTCGTATATCATTATTCAATTGAATTTGTTTTCTAATTTAATTTTTAACTTAATTCTTCTAAAAGCATCAGCAAATATGTTGTTGTTTTTTAATCGTGCAAGCAATTTTTCTATAATGGAAACAAGTTACTTAACACTTCTAAAAATCAGGTGTTTTTGAACATTTCTTTCAAAGCAACGGAATAAATGTTAATAATCTTCGACTTTAAAGTTAAACGCTTCGATTTCATCTCAATAATTAAATATTTACCGAGATTTTTTTTTCTATTTACCGTAATTATTACTTGCATCGTTTCTAGTTTCTATACCTTTCCTTCCATTTCTTATTAAGTTATAGTTTATTGATAATCTTTCTGCATTTTTATTCTTGTTAAATAAAATTGTTACGAAATTATTACATTGTTGTTCTTTTTTAATATTATAATAATCATTTAAATTGGAAGCATTTTGCAGCTCTAAGTTAGATTAATATATTACATTTATTTTTCCATTTCTGATATTAATATAGTAAATATCTCAATATATACATATAATTATTTTTATTATTTTCTAAGGTGTTTTCATGATAAGATATATTTTAATATGTGAATTATCCTCTTTCTTTATCAACAAATTCCTCTCTTTAGTTTTACACAATTGCCAAAATTGTTCCAAACTTATCGAAATTATAACTTCCATTGTTTAATTTTTCCACTGTTACTTATATTATTATTTTGTAACATATATATTTATCTTTAGATTGTTATAATTCTTAGGAGCAATTTTAGTTATCATTGTTTTTGTACTGTGCTTTGTTAGTACACTAATTTTAATCGATTTTTCTTACATTTTTGTCTAACATGAATGATTGTTTGGGATAATATCACTCCTCTTTAATTGTGCAAACACTTAATCAACGGTCCTTGTCCAAACCCGGACGCACCTTTTGCCGCGAGGTTAACAAAAGCGTCCCGAGCGGTCGTTCTTGTTAACGGACTCCCGACCTTCCTGGAACCTCTTGTGCCACATGAAAGTTTGGCTTTGTGTTTCATTGCCCCACTTTCCGAAGCATTTCAAGCATCTCTTCTCTCTATTTCTAGCCAGATTCGTACAAAACTTGATTGAATAACGCTGCTCCAAAAAGTATTCCTTTTTTCTCGACGAGGGTGCAGTAGATACCTCTGCTTGGAGCCTGACCGAGTCTCAACAACTGCCCACAGGTGTCTGATATCAGTTTCATTTTGAAGCTTATATACCCCCCCCCAACTTTTCCTTTCGAAGTTTATCCCCTCCAACTAGAGTTTCCAATTACAAAAAACCCATTCCGGGAACTTTTGGGACATGTCATGCCCTTTCCTTTTTTTTAGCAGAAAAAAAATTAACAGTATTTTCACAATGTTGAACCTGGTTCACATATGCACCAAAAAAAACCATTTAATATAATAGGTAAAAAATATACACTCTACATATAAAATTATCTCAACATCCCATAAACTTATTTAACATAATAATTCTATTTCAATCACTAAACTTAATAATACTTTTCAACATGCAACACGCATTTTTAAAATATATCCTGATAACTCTTTTATATTTAAAACTCCTTTCCCCTACATGAAAATCAAATTTAATGCACCAAACTTTAAACAATCTAATTAAACTCGATGGATTCGAAAGTAGACCCATTTATCTCGCACCGGCTCTAACAAAAGATCTAAACTTAAAACTTCATCGCTGAGCATATCGCTCCAATACAAATTAAAACAAAGCAATGCGAATAAATCTAACAAACCATTATGAGGTTCAGTTACTCAGCACTACACTCTCGGCCAAACTGCATCTATAAATTAACAATATTGCCTTAAATCCATAAACAAATAGTAAACTTGCAGGTTGCAGAGATATCGGTAAATATTTCCCCGTACTTGTTCCAATAACACCTGCCTTTTACTTACGCATAATAAAACATTGATCTTAGGTGCACCAATAATCATTATGAGCAGGCAATTAAGCCAATATGTTCTAATTGTGATTATCACGCAGTTTGAATTAATAACTGACGATCGATGGATGCGTGCTGCAGAATCGACATTGTTTTCTGTAGGGTGGAAAGAATAAACCAAGATGTTTGGAAAGAGCTGTAGGAAATGACGTGAATGTGATTTCTTTTGCTTTCATTAAAATATGACACATTTTTCTTTCGATGACGATAAAGCAAAGAGGTGATGATGGTTTTTTTCGTTGCTATGAATATAATGAAATGACTGGACTTTATTAAAACTACATGTTGTTGATTGTAATCTTTTAATAAATTTAAAAAATTAATTAAGATAATAAATATATAAATTTAGAATGTCTGGAGAAGAAGAATTGGAGTATTATTGAACATCCTCAATAAATACGGAACAATTCTAGAACAATTATGAGTAGAAATTTAAATTCTTCATACCAGGCATCTCATCATGCGCTATTTTTTTTTCTTTTACATATTCTGTTTTAATAAAAAATATGTATATATTTCAACCTGTTCAAGAACACAGGCGATTTTTCTAGGTAAGCCTAACTTCATTTGTGAAAATTCATATAAAATTATTACTGTAATAAAATACGCCGAAATTTATAGTTCCAAATGCAGATCACTCCGGTGTGATCACGGGACTCAGAACTGGAAAACTCAATCTGCTATATCAGCGTTTCTCAAACTATTGGGCGCAACCCCCCCCCCCCTAGAGGGGCGTGATAACTCTACGAAGGGGGTGCTAGCGCATTAAAAAGTCGTAAACAAAAGAGATATTTTTAAAAAAATTATTAATATACTGAAAGTAAACAAACAAAATACATTCTGACATAATAAAAAATAAAATACACTTTTATACTTTTATAATAAACTTATAAATGTATCAGTACTGCATAATGTATTTTATACTTAATTTAACAATACTAAGTAAAGAGCAAGTTTAATAATTACCAGTGACCCCATGGGCTTGTCATTTATAAAATTATATACAGAAATTAACACTTATTTTGTTAATTTGTACGGCTTATAAATAATCCCTTAACTCCCGATTTAAAGTTATGTGCTTCTCTTCCCGATGCCTCCGTTTTCCACGTAGGCACGCGTATGTGATGTTTTGAGGGGGGGGGGAGAAAAGGAATAAGTAAGGAAATCCTCTGATATATGTATGTGATGGATCTATACGCGGATCTCACTAATACCTAGGGGCCTCTTTGAGGGAAACATTTCTTTCAACCAACTTATACCGAAGGTAAGAAAACGTGATTATGCTAATTAAATTTATTATATAAATTCTGTATTCGCGAGTTTTGAGAGTTAGCGAAGGGAGGATCGTGAGTTATTGAAGTGTGAATCTAAGATTAGTAAAGTGAGAATTAAAGATATCCAAAGTGAGGATCACTCGGATGTGAGCTGATCCAGATAGCTATTAGTATTCAAGACTTCATCTGGAGGACTACTGACTGACAAGAAATCACGTTTTGCTCGTATTATTTAAATAGAATTTAGAAAGTAAATTGTAGTGCGCAGCTGAGTTAATAATCAGCTAGTATAAGTTATCATAGAAATTAGATGAGTGTCCATAAATATTATCCCCAGGCTAACTGGTCTGACATTCAAGCTCTAATCCTTGATCTAAATTATCTTAATTAAGTTATTATTAGTGTGTGTGCTAATTCTTGTGACAAATAAACGATTTTAGTGAATCATGTCGTCTGATCAATTACCTACTCCCACACTTCTAGCCGGGTCCGAGAGTAGACAAGGAGTTTACAGGGAAGTAGGAATAGCCAAACATTACAAGTAAACCCTTCGCAAACACTATCAAGGTCCTTTTATATTGCATTCCAAAGCCTTCCGAATAATTCTATGGATAGAAGTGCACAGAAAATATCGTACTCCGGAAAGACGTACATATACGCACGAGGCAATTGACGTTTTGAGTGAGTAAGACGTTTATATACGCCGGGGACACTTAAGAAGTTAAAGGCGTTCTGGGGGCTTTAAAGTCAAATTATAGTATTTTTGAATTCAATACATTGTTATCGTAAGAAACCGTGGGTACGATGAAAATTATGATTGAATATTGGGTTGCAAATATTGAAAGTTTGATAAGAACGGTCCTATATGATACCATAGGTCTTAAGTAATCTCTCATATACACTCATGTCCATAAATTAAGGATAATTCAGAATCACACCGAAATTGAACTCTAAAATAAAAATTTCACCTGTAGAATTATCACACACATCTTGAAGAAGAATATGCAAATTACAGGAAACCACCAGATGGCATGGATAGTACGTCACAATGACGAGAGTGTAAGAGAGGGGTATATAAGGAATAGTGGCAAAGAAGTAAAATTGTTCACAAGCGCTTTAAAAGCCTTTCAGTGCAATAACCGCATAGTTATGGCACAAAGGAAGCATTTGAATGTTTTTTTACGTGGTAGAATTATCGGATGACTGGAATGTGGACGTACCCAGCTGGAAATATCCGAGAAAATTGGAATCGCCCAGAGTGTCATCTCCAGGCTTTGGCAACGATTCCAAGATGATGGTAATGTGAGTAGATGTTACAGCACAGGTCGCCCCGAGTTACAACGCCGAATGAGGACCGGTATTTGGCAGTTACTGCCAAAAGAAACAGACGGAGCACAGCATCTGACCAATCTCGTCAGCTCTCTTCAGCTACCGGTACGACAGTTTCAAGGCAGACCGTGTATAGACGCTTAGGGCACATTGGTCTATATGCTCGTAGGCCTGTCAGATGTGTTCCCTTACCGCAACTCACTGTCGCCTACGATTAACCTGAAGCAGAGAGCATGCATTGAGGAAACCGCAACAGTGTTCTTGTGTGATGTTTTCCGACGAGTCCAGGTTTAGTTTGCAGTCTGATTCTCGCCGAACTTTCATATGGAGAGCGCCAGCTACCCGTTACAACCAAGAGAACACCATTGAACGACACTGTTACGGTGGTGCAGGATGGCTCGTTTGGGGAGGAATTATTCTTGGTTCCAGAACTGACCTGCATGTTCAGATTGTAACGATGACAGGCCACGTCTATCGGGATGTCATTCTGGAACAACATGTCCGCTTGTTTCGGGGCGCCATGTGTGCTGAATTTCTGTTTATGGATGACAACGCCCGTCCTCACCGTGCAAACATTGTTGACGAATGCCTTCAATCGGAGGATATCACCCGTATGGATTGGCCAGCATACTCAGCGGACTTGAATCCAATAGAGCATGTGTGGGATATGCTTGGCCGACGAATTGCAGCCTGTCAACCCCCTCCTACCTGTCTACCGGAACTTCGGAGGGCATTGCTGGATGAGTGGTGTAATATTCCCCAAGATCAGATTGATAATTTGATACTCAGCATGCTTAGGCGTTGTAAGGCCTGTATTGCATCGTCCGGGAGACATACTCCGTATTAACCATCATACTATCCATGTTATACTGTTTTTTGTAAAAGGTTTCTTTTTAAAATTTGCTCCAGGGAGTAAAAATCGCAATTTTTATTAATTATGTCAAACTTATTGCATCTTTTTTGCTCTTTACCTTTTGTTTAATAAATAGACTTTACAAATAAGTCAAATTTGTTTTGCTTCTGTCTCTTTCTTTGCCTGAACTTCATTATCCTTAATTTATGGACATGAGTGTATGTTATCATGGTCCTGAAGCGTTCAAAGAAAACATTCTGAATCTATACATTTTTTCTGCAGTATTTCTCCTTATATAAATGTATTTTACGACATCAACTTGTATTTTTTTAATCTAAACTGAAATTTACTTGCTTGGCATAATTTTTCTAAAAAAGAGATATATTTATAGATTACTTATGTTAAAAAGACTATAAATAATATTTGAAACCTAATTATCATAATACAAAAACTACGCATTCTAATAAAGCATAATTGAGAATATTTCTTAAATATTAAAAATATTATTTTTTAACAAAATCTTTGTGTTTAAGAGGAATGTATATAGTCCTTATTCCCTTAGCATCAAAATTGTATAGAATATATAATTAAAATAACCAGATCATAAATATTAAAATAGTGAGGGTATTATACAAGCAATCATTGTTTAACGGAAAATATTTTTCACTGTTGAAAAGACTAAATTTTGCCTAATAAACTTGAGGGTACACAGTATAATTTTTGGGAAAAAAATTTGGAGACAGTAACAGTATAACTTATTTTAGTTTTATATTCAGATTATATTATTAAGTTGATTCTGAAAGTAAAAAGTCAGTTTGACTATTCAGCATTTTACAGTTTTAAAATATTAAGAATTTTGAAGTTTTTTCAAACTCTTATTTACTCCTATTTTTACTCAAATTTTAATATTTTTTGTCAATTTATGTTTCTTAGATTATTGCAAGGAAAAGTCAGTATGGATTTTAAAATATGCTCCTTGTCGATTTTAAATAATTATTTTTCTATATAAACCCCCAAAAAAATACGAAATTTTTTTTAAAAAAAAATTAAGCATTTTTTTTTTAAAAAAATAACTAGAGATTTTCGACCGAAATTCATACTAATTTTATAGAAGACACGCTTGGAAGTAAATACAAAAAATTTCAAAACTTTATCTTGAACAGAAAAAAAAGCCTTAGGGATTAGAATACACTTTTATATCTTCAAAATTAAAAGTCTGAGGGAAACACATTTAAAGTTTGTTATGTCATAAAGGTAAATACAATAATGCCTTTAAAGTTCTAATTTTTAATATGTTCTTTTCCAACTAAAGTTTTACATTAAAACACTTTTTTAATTAAATAGGACTGAAAATATATCTTTTAATTCAAAATATATTTTTGCATAATATTAATAGCATTTTTTTACAAAGAAGGGTTATTCAGCTTAATCTTAACACAATTTTTTCACAAAAGTTTTGAAACACAAAGCATTTATGTACAAAGTATAATAAGGATATTAACTTAAGCAAAAAATCACCAGGTTTGTACTTTAAATTTAATTTTTTTCAGCTCTAAATTAAGGCAGCTTAGAAAGTTAGAGTTTTTATTGCTCAACTTTAAAATACTAAAATGTTAAACTACAATATGTTTACTATACTGTGGTTTGGTATATCATGGAAATATTCAGTTTTATCTGCAATTCTTTATTCAGAAGTCTAATTGCAGTATTAGCTGAGGGCTGATTTTTAGATGATTTTCAGTAATATTCCATCTTTTTGTACTATTGTTACTCATAGCAACCTGAGAATGTTTAGGCCTTGGCATTTTCTCAACAGAAAAAATTTAATAATAAAGCTAAGTTACATAAACTATTTATTTTCTTAAAAAATTGTCCTTGAAATCAATTCTAATTAAGTAACTATGACAACTCAAAAAACTCAAAGTATAATCAAGCAGAAATGTTTTAGTAATGAAAATTGAAATTAATAACCATTTCACACTAAAAGAGTTGATTGTGCTTACAAAAAATATTTTTAATTAATTCAATTGAAGAGTGGAAAAGTGCTTTAAAATGAAACCGAAATCAAAACTTAAGCTCTCAGAAACCTTCAAGTATCTTAAAAACTAATTTGTTTTCAGATCTGAAATTTGGTGAAAAGCTTCCCATTGACATGAATCTCAAGAAAAAAAATAAAGAAATAAAGAAATAAAAAATTATTATAAAAAATAAAAAATTTCGGTATTTTTGAAATTTTTATGGTATTGTGTGGCCTTAAATATGAAAAATACACATTCAGAGTAGTTGACTTTTAATCTGATAAAAATATATTATGGGATTATTGAAGAAAATATGCAATGCGTTTATCCTGCCAGGTTCTCTGTACTCTACTCCTGTGCACATAATTGCGAGGCTTTGTGACCTGTAAAAAGGTGGGATCCTGTTTTAGTCTACACTTTTGTTTATCATCGACTAGCCGAATTATTATCCTCATATTGGTGTATAGTCCAATCCAGAAAAATGTGCTGCTTGCGCAATTTGGCACAATTTGTTTTCTTCCTAGCCAAAGATGTAAACTAAAATGGAATGTTACTCGCAAAATCGTGTTAGGTTAAGAGTATGGATCTTGATTCCATTTAGTCTGTCATGCGGAGTTAAATAGATGAATTGGATAAGGTAAGTAAGATGTTCTTCTCGGTTACTTGGTATTGTCTAAAATTGTGAGAAAAACCACCATTATTTAACTCCAAATATCAATTCCAAATCATCCTTTAATATTTGTACTATGTATTGATGCTATGTTCGGGAAAATATTTCATTGCTTATAGTAAAAACAATGTGTAATCACACACAATTCATTTTACTAGTAAGCATCAGCAGAAAGTAATAAAACGAATTCTTGATTTTGTAGAACACAAATTCACATATTATTCCACTTTTTTGTATTTAAAATTGAACTAAACAACATTTTTTTCAATAAATTAAGGGAATTAGGAACATTTTTTGAAGTATAAAGGAGTGCTTCTCAAACTTTCAACATTTGCGACTTAATATTCAGCTGTTATTTTCACATCGCGTTCCCCCTTCCTCATACAATATAACAATATATTAATTGCAATAATAATACACTTTGACACACATACACTAAAGCTACAATACAACCTTAATTATAAACCATACAAATTATCACGACGCGCATTAAATGCTATGTATGTTACTTTTAAGTAATATAAGGGCCGTGGGTAGCCTAGTGGTTAGAGCATCGGACTCCAGACCGGAGGGCCTGGGTTCGATGCCCGATGCCACTAAATACCACCGAGTATACACGGAGTACGTGCTCGTTAAATCAGTAGGTCCGAAAGTTTTGTGGGCGGTCGCAGCAGAAACCACGAGTGTAGGGGGCTGGAGAATATTTACCTCCCCCTTCAGTTCCATACCAAAATTGTGGAGGTGGAGATAGGTGGTGTCGCCATCTATCGTTAAGAAGTCCAACCTGTCTCACAGGCTATGGCAACTTTCATTCCTTCCCTTCGAGAAGGAAACAACAACAAGTAATATATATTTTAAGTAAGTTATTCTTAAGTAATACAGTCGGTGTGTGTTATCGCTAATTCCCTTCGATAATAGGAACTTCTCGTTAATTCCAAGTATAAGCTCAGTCGCTTGAAATTTCTTGATATTTCGAAATAAAACAGTACGTTTGGTACACTCAATATCTCAAGGTAAAATCTGAGGCTCGCCAGACTATAACATGCGATAATTCGAAGTTATCTTATAAAACTCTCGACAAATTCAAACACACACTATCATGTACGGTCCTGTAGCAAACAGGTTGGAGAAAACAAGTTTTGTGTTGTATTATCTCTGCATATCTCCCCTGTAACTTAACCCCTTTGATGACCATCTATCTTCTACCTCTTCTTAGTGTTTTTCGGTTCCTCGGGCTAAAAGGCACTTTTATTGCTTTTCTTCTTCAAGCGGATGATTCACCAAGATCACATGTTGTTAGCCGTCCATAACTTTTGTTTAACACGTTGCCTTGCTACGCATGTGTTCAGAAAGGATGGTCCACTATCGTGAAGAAGAGATGCGTAGGATTGTGTATTTTGCGTCTGACAGACATGGCGATTTATGAGTCATCTGTGTGACTTATAGTATAGGGCACCAAATAGGGCATGGGCCGGATTGTACCGTGCCTTGATTAATCAATGGTATTGGGGAGACAGTGTCTCGGGGAACAGGGTGGAAACGATTTTATTTCCAACAAGGAATTGAAGAGATTTGGAGAGGCGTAAAGAAGTCCTGTTCGAGATGTTAGGAAAGAGACACTGAGTGGAAATTGAAGGGAAAGGAGCGATGGAGGAGAGCGATAAAAGAACTGGTCCAATTTTGGCGGACTGATTAAGCGAGAAGAGCATACCCAAAGTCGATACTACTAAGTATACCAGTAGCTGAGTGCGAAACTGTGAATACGCCTTGCGTTAATTTTAGATTCTAAATTTTAAATTAAAAGTTTCAAATTCAAATGTGTTAGAAAAAAGTTCTCTTCGTGTGTTTTGGGAGTTTTTTCTACTCTTACGATAATTCGTACTTTTAATATTTATTAAATCAAGAGTGCGAGTTTTTAATTGGTCTTTACATCTTCGAATTACCAAGAGTCGACAGTATATATTTTAAGTAAGTTACTTTTCATGCCTAATTTTTAAATTGGAACAAACTGCAAAACATAATTTTTAATCAAAATAAATATTTATTTTCTCAAACATCCATATAAATCTCAACTAAATACAGAAAAAGAAATTAGAGCATCCATTTCTAATATTAAACCTTCCTTTGAAAAATTTTGCTCTGCAAGACAAGCTCATGGAAATCACTAGTAGTTATTAAACTTGTTCTTAATTTAGTATTAATGAGTTATCGAGCAAATACATTGTGCAGTACTGATACATTTATAAGTGTATTATATCAGAGTAAATTTGTATTTTATTTTTTATTACGTCATAATGTATTTTGTTTTAATTTCTTTCACTAAAATAATTTTTTTAAATAAATTTTCCTTTCAATTTTTCTATATGTTCGCACCCTCCACGTAGGGTATTTACTCCTTTCTAGGAGGTCGAGCCCCACAGTTTGAGAAGTGTGGCATAAAAGAACTTGTCATAGAAAATTTAAAGTGAAATCAGGTTTGATCTGATATTCTGCAAAATTATGATAGAGAAAAAAATTGAGTTTCAAATAGATTTTTGATTTCTAAAGAACTTTTAGCTTTAAGTGGCAATTTTGATTTATTAAAAATATCCTCAGACATAAATTTTCTGAGATGGAAGAAAAATCATAAAAATTAATAAACCGTGGGGAATAAAATATTAACTTAAATGATGATGTAAAAAAGTTTTAATAAGCGATCTAAAGCGTAGATGCTTAATTATAATAGATAATAACGATAGAAAATATTTTCCAATTAGAACAATTTAATTGCATATCATATATACACCAGCAATGCTTAAAAAAGTTTAAAAATGGTAAAATTTCCTTAAAATTTAATATTTTGTTAAAATATTAAGAAGCTTTTTTTTCAATTTATTCTCCCCTTCCCCCTCCCTCTTTTTTTAAAATGAACCAGAATGCATTAATAAAATTGAAAAAACGCGATGAATCAAAAGCATAGAGAAAAAAACTCAAAACATGTCATTTCTGTAAAGACAGAGGATATACTTCGGTCAGAAACCCCTTTACCTATTTTCAAAATAAAAAGTTGTAATCCATGATTGGCTAAGAAAATCACTTTACAAACTATTTTTAAGAATGTGCTTAAGAGTTTATGTAAAAATTAAAAATTCGAAATTCAGTTTTATATAAAAATTTAATTCAAAAATAAACTTATCCCCTACAAAATGTCATTTTTTAAGCTGACAGAAAAAAAATTCGAGAATAATAGCAATAAACTGACTGTTTATAATTAATTATTAATGCGTACTTTTAATGTAATTAATGTGATGTACTATTCATTCTTAGAATTGAAATAGATACATTTTCAGCGTGGAAGCTGTTTTCCTAATATTCCTAATATTTTTACTTCTGACTTGTAATTTTCATTTATGGTCTTTGTCCATGGTTATTTAATTGTGCACTCATTTTTGTTTTCAAAGAGTGGTAAAGAAATCACACATCACTTTAAGTAGGATTTAAGAAATTTCCTATATTTTTCCGCTTTTTTCAACCACAATGTATTAAAATAACCTACCCTCTGATACATTAATCAATTTCCGCTTTGTATTTTGATAAAGCTTAAATACAGTCAACATTATGTGAAGCTGCGGATGTGTATAAAGGTACTCGGAGAAGTTTGATATATTTGAACAATTTGAAAATTTATTTAAAATCTCATTTAGATTACCAAATTCTAAGAATTTCCAGATATTTTTTATTATTGCTTTATATTTTTTTGTTTGTTTGCAAATTTTGTACTTATTTTCGAATTATCTCCTTCAAATAATAATTTCTTGTTTCTCTTCATAATGATTCTCGAAATGAACAATGTTTTATATTACGACTATATATCATTATAACTAAAATATCTGTTGCACGACTATGAATTTGTTACAAAGATTGAGAAACCCTCAAAACCTTTACTGTTTTCTGTATATATAATTTTATTTCTTATTATGTGTTTGGTAAAACCCAAAGTTGCTTTCCCCCAAAAAAACCGTACTTCTTCATTAGATGACTTGTCTGGGAGGATAATCTTAACTAGTAGACTATTTTAATGTATAGACATCAGAGCAATTTTAGAGAATGTTTTTTGCGGAGTATTTGTGCATTGGGGAAGATACATTTTTGCAGTACATATTTTGAAGTAGTACTATAAACATTTTTCCTTCTTTCACTTAACTTGTATCTAATAACATGTAAAAATAGTAGCTGTCATTTTTACTTAAATATTAGAGAGAATAAAAACTTACGAAATCAGTGGCAAATTAGGTGGCAATTTCCTTCTGAATTCAAGTTTTGAATTTGTCATATGATCCGCAAAAGTGTACCTTCATTATGTCTATTTAAGCTATAAATATATTTAGAGTAATGGGAGGGAGGGATGATGAATGTGAAATACAAACTCATACATTTCCCTACTCTCATCGGATCATATTCAAAATTACTCATAGTTTCAAAAGAAAGATACCTTGCCGTCAGTTATGGTGTGGTGTTAGTTGATACCCAACTTCATTGTTCTTCAAAATTATGAACTTAGCTCCACTCCAGTGAAATAATTTGATACATGAAATTGGGGGCAGCGATAGTCTAGTAGTCGCAGTCTCGGACTCGTAGTCTGCGTATCAAGAGTTCTAGCCGAAGTGCAAAAGAAGACCCGTCATGTAGACGGGTTAAATCTGCACGTTAAATCTATCGAGGCTCTAATTCCTCTCATTGGTGGGGTGGGGTATTTTGGAGAGGAGATGCTGGCTCATCCCTTGAACGAGGCTCAAAATTATGAGGTCCTTCACCAATAGCTCTCTTGTTGTTTTTTAGTGTGACGTTAATAAACACTCCACTCCCGATGTATAAAATTTTCCCGGAAATCATAATATTATTTAGGTAATTATATATTCAACAATTGAATAACAGACATAAAAAAATTAAATAAGGTGGAATATTTTTTTAATTCCTACTATTAGTTCACTCTCTCCCAATATATATATATATATATATATAGGGTTGGATATGTGCAATGTGACAACCCCTCCCTCTGTACTTAGGGTGGAGTAGTCCACACTGACGTCACACCCCGCCAGGAATGTCCGACTGAAGGGCAGACAGACATTAGAAACGCTAAGCTCTAGACGTAGGAGGAAGACGTTCTCCTTTGGTGTTTAATATATTTTAAATATTTCATCCTTCATTTTGTTAAATAAAGCATTTATCATTATTAGGTTGTAGTCATTTCCCCATATATATATATATATATATATATAATATACCTTCTTCAAATTTTCAATCGTTAATAAAATACTGTCTATTCAACAATTCAAGTTCGAATACACTTGATGTTAATATAGTTTTTTTCAAATATTAATTCATTGATAAAATTAAAAAAGGAATTAATAGTAACAAACACAAATAATTGTCCAACAGCATATGTAGAAAGGAAAATCGTTTATCATGTCCCTGTAGCGCAACGGATAGCGAAATGGACTTCTAATCCGTAGTCCAATTCGCTAATCGTCCAATATCTAGGTCGTGGGATCGAATTTCACCTGGAATGGCCTAATTTTTGAGAATGTGATTTCCTTTTTATTATACTATTTTATTAGACTAATTAAATTTAATTAATGAATAAATAGTGTAACAAACAAAAAATAGTCCAACACCATATACAGATAAAAAAAAGTGGAAAATTGTGCAAGGAAAATCGCTTTCTGTTTTGTCACTTAATATTGTGATTCTGTCATATGTATATACATATATTTATATTAATTGTAACAATTTAATCAAAAGTAACTAAAATAAAAATTTCTTTTTTGACCCAAATAGGAATTGACTTAAAATATTTTTTGATATTATTTGTTTTTTTAAGCTCCTAGATATTTATTTTCTTGTTATCATAATAAATACCATTAAATGAAATACGAACTGTGAATAGACACAACAATAAAGTAAAAACGGAGGGATTTCACAAATTAAGAGATCAGATAGTCCGTTTCTCTCAATAAGTACTGATAAGAGAAAGAGAGCAAAAAAGATTTCTTTTTGTACAATTTGGCGTCAGATCGCTTAATGTCAAAAAGTATCCCGCAGTGCGTAGAGGGGAAGAAAAAAAAAGGAGGAAAAAAGACCTACTAGAGAAGGGAGGGACGCGTAAAAGGTACAAAGGGGGAAAAAACATTGCTGACTGTTCGCTTCCCTTTTACTCTAGCATATCCCGTTATTGACCAATTTCTGTTCCAATGTACCTACCTTCTTGAAGCAGCAACCTCACGCAATCTCTTTTGGCGAAAGCCTGCCTCATCTATCTCGCCCAATCCCTTCCCACCCCCACGAGGCAAAGGAAATTGCGTGCAATTACCGAATGATGTCATGGACAATTTATCGTTTATTTCAAATATTTGCGGTGGATGCACGATGGAGAAAACCACCTGCCCGAATTTCGAAGGGCCCGGGGATGCTGGTTAATGGATTTTCGGGCAGACAGGTAGTCAAGGTGCGTGTGGGGGTGGGCTAAATTAGCGTTCATCGGATTTAAAGCCTTCTCTCGTCTCTCCCAAATTAACCATAAAATCTTTAACCCCTCATTCTAATGAAAGCCCAAATTGGATGTCTGCTGGCCTGATAGGTGGAGTCTGCTTGCCAGCCAAGATGGATCTATCTCGTCCTCGGATCGTCGCCGCTTTCGCACCTATACCTCGGTTTCGCAAGATTTATAGGAAAATAATTAAAGTCGAAATCGTTCACATTCGCGAGAGATATCGACGGCTCATTAGTAGGATCATAGTATCTGTCAACTTCCGAAACAGGATATGTTTTTCCAAATTTTTTCGTTTCGTTCTTTTTCCTCAAAAATTAAAAACAACTCTTTGATAGCTTAATCTCATAGGGGTGGGGGGTATTTTTTACGGACCAGGATTTATCGGAATGTTCATAAAAGAGGTAAAATCAAACTTTTAACTTATTTCTTTTTTTTAAAAATGTTACATATGTGATGTTTTCTAAAGGTAAGCAATAAAATACCGACGGTGTATGACCTTATTCTTATATTCACACTTGAAACATTACATTCTTTTATTAACTTCCACCTCATACATTTAAATCTTAAGGTATCCGACTACCCTAAACTTGTGAATTTTTTCAGAAATTGGCAATTTTTTTTATGATTTTATTTTACAGGCCATTTGTTATTATAAATTTTAAATTATAAAAATACCAAGATTTTTTTTTATTTACCGTTCACTAGAACAAAAGCTGCAAGTGTGTTAGTAAAAGCAGATACCTTTACTTTATAAGCAAGATATATATATGTCATACTTTAAAACGCGTTTTTCTCGAAATGTGTTTCTTCGAAAATGTCAAACGGTGACAGCGATTGCTGAAAAAGTTATAACAATAATTAGCTGAAATTTGCTGTGTATGTTCTGTATAAAAGTAGAAGTGTTTTAACTTTCAGATTTATTAATCATTGTTTTATTACAAAATTTACAGACCCATCTGTGAATATAATCACTGTTTTTTAGGCAATTTTATATAATAACTAAGATAAAAGTGTTCCAGATTTTGTAAAAATTAAAATATCTCTCATCTTGAAGAACATTTCAAAAATGAATAACATAGCAACACATCAGAATTGAAAAATTGAAAATTTGTTTGTAAACTTTTGATACAGAATGAGTTGCGTTTATGTTATTTTTTTGTAAATTTTTATGAATTTTATCCCATTTTAGTAATAATAATTTTTTTTCTGTTCTTCATTTTTGAATATTTTTCTTAAAATGTGCTAAACAAATCTGAAAACAACAAAAAATCTCCTCATTTTTTTTAAAGTAGCCGCAAGTAGTGGGATAACTTAAGATAAACTATTCTTATTGTCCGACTCAACAATTATAAAACAAATTCTAATCTAGAGACTCTCTTTATCTGTCTTCCATACAATCGCTCTTAAAACGCTTAAAATAATCACAAGAAAAAAAAAATGCTAATAAAAGAATTTCTAAAAAAATACTCATTACTTTACATTTTTGTTTTATGAACACATGCAACAGTAATGAGATTTATTTAATTTCATAATAACAAGATTGAAAGAAAAACTAAATTCACACAGTTTATTTCCTTTTAAAAAATTTCGAAAAAACAATTGTTTCTCTATATATCCATGCAGCCTAATGGTCAAGGTAGCGGACTCGTAGTCGCCTTGTCATGGATTCAAGCCCAGTGCCGCTGTAGACCCACATCTGCACGCTAAATATCTCGAGACTCAAACGTTGTCCAGTTGCTGTGATATGGAAGTTAGGAGAAGGGGTGCAGAGAGCTCAGTCGGCATCCTCGTCACTTGACCATGGCTCAAAAATACGAGGTCCGTCGTTCCAATATGCATCGTGCAGTTTTATATTGCATCGTTAATGTAACTCTTAATCTCCCATCCTCATCCCGTTTATAGTAGGATTTTTTCCTGATTTACTGCTTAATGTTTCAAAATAAACCTGATTTTAATTCTTATTTACTTTAAAGAAGTGTCCTAAATTTATCGAAAAAAATTAGATGAGAGCAAAGAGCTTTGAGTTAATAAAACCGTATTTTTCAAATAAAATTTATACTTTTTAATTAATTAAAAATATTTTACTTGATAATTCTAAAATTTATTTTAAAACTTTAATATTATTGCCTAAAGTAGCACCGCTTTACTATAAAAACGGGAAGATTTTAATTCCGTTACAATAAACTCATAATATTTAAAATAATAGCAGCATTAAAAAAGTATATTTACTTATCAAATTGCGCTATCATCAGGTTATTTTCTCTAGAAGTCCTTATTAACTTTCAGCTAAATAATATACCTTCTTTTTTTTCAGTACTTTGTGGTATTTAATACATTTACTGAGAATTGCTTAATAGTGTACGTGCCTTTTTCTAAGTACATTTACTAATTATTTATAAATATTGAGAAATAAAGACATTTAAAGTATAACAAATTTTTATTTAAAAGTTTTTTTCTAACAGCACGCAAGTATGAAGATAATTACTGTTTACCTATAAAAAAAAACATTAAGTTACGCTATGGTAATCGTGATGACAAATACAACTAATGCTTTTTTTATTGCTTTTTGTATTATTAAAGCCAGACATACACACACAAAAAATAAAACGCGCCTCTTTTTTTCCCTATTATTTAAATACATTGGCGTACAAAAGATAAGGAATAAACATGTTTTCATGTTTGTTTTTTCAAAATTTACTAAACCAGCTCAAGTGAAATTTAAAACGAAAGTACTTAAAAGTATTGCTTAAGAAATTAATGGTATTCTCTAAAGATAATGCATTATACTAATGAGAGCATGATAGTCAAATGATAGTGAAACAAGATTACCCTTATTAAGAGTTTAATATGGAGATATAGGATCATCTCACAACAAACCTTCGTACTGTTTACTAGACTGTGGAATCTTGAGACTGCCAATTCCATTCGCCTAGAAGGCACTTATTAGCTATGGGACTGTTCTAGTAAAAAAAAAGATTAGAGAGTTAAAATTGCCCTGTCAAGAGCATTTGCATTCATTCTCTGGGAGAGTGAAGTCTTGAGATCCATCCACTGAACACTCTCTGTAATGACTATCTGAGCCCTCTGCACCCGTAAAAATAAACTGAGGGCCAACTGCCCCTCTGAAAGCCTCATATAAGACTCTAAAATCGTATACCTATGCTTCAGAGCAGTCAAGGTAACTTCTCTGAAAAACGTACCTCTGTTCCCTTGTCCAACTTCACCATAACATAGACTATAATACCATTACCTCCAAAGTATCAACTTCCATAATATTGAACGGATAACACCGAGTTCCTGGTTTTCTCCATATGTAAACGCATTGAGAATCAACGTTCATACGGAATTACGACTCATCAGTGAAACGAACACATGCATACTGCTACCGCGTAGAAGAATAATGCTGCCTGTACTATATCCAACGGGCACTCTTGTGATGAAGAGCGAGTGGGATGCAGAAAATTGGTTACCTGGCATTAAATGCTAGACTCATTAAGCCTTCGTTAAACAACAATTTCATCTACACTGACGAGAAAAAATCCCAACACCAAAAAAGACTTGTGTTGGATAAACGAAATTCGGTAGGAGTGTTTAAACATCTGAAATATGACATCGATTCAAATTTCGGGCTTCACGGGTAGCGCAATTAGTACCCCTCAGAGCTTGAAAATCAGGGTTGCTTTAAATGCGTGCTGTAAAATTTATTAGCGTTATTTGTCTGTGGAATTTGACGTATTGAGTTAATGATGATGATGTCGTATCCATGACGGGACCAAATGAAACAGTACCATGGGCCCAGTTGACTGCTCTGGCAATGTGTTCAATATTATCCACATAGAAGTTTGTTGACGAAAACAGGAGCCCTATTTCTTGCAAGGCAACAAGAATAGCTGGACAATCAAAAATATGAGCAGGTGTTAGCTTTGTATCTAAATAGTTATCACAGTTCCTATAAGTTCTTTTACCATCCCTATCATTCCTCTGCGATGACCTGTTTTTAGACTAGCAATAGTCTTTCTTATAAGGCGGTCTCCATTTATATTACAGATTTAACGCTTTGCAGTAATTGACTTCTCTCTCTCTCAATTTGAAATTTGAGACAGCATTTTTTGTGACAGAAATTTGTGACACATTGTTGACAAAGTTGTCATTATTAAGATTTATACCTTCTTTCACCAGAAATCTTAATAATGACAACTTTTTCAACGTTACTTCAATTGATTTTAGCCAAGAACGCCTTTAAGAAAATCAAGAAGCCATTATAAACAGCTCATCGAGTTTGATCTAGGTTGTGTTATATGGCTACGAAAAGGTGGATTTTCTTTCCGCAAAATTGCAGAAAGACTTGGCCCGAATGTATCCCCTGTGCACGATTTTTTATTTGAGTGGTCAAGGTAAGGTACTATCTCAAGAAGACAGGGTTCTGGAATGCCACATGGCACTACTGAGAGGGAATACCACTGTATTTGGCGTACAGCTGTAGTGCATCGTACTGCACCTTCGGCAGAATTCAAGCTGCAGTTGATACTACAGTGACACAATGAGCTGTTAGAAATCGGTAACTTCAAAGATAACTCCGACCCAGGCGCCCTATAGCGTGTATTTCACTGACTCCAAGCATGCCTTTTGAGAAGACAATGATATCTAGCTAGAGCTCCTTGGAGGACAGAGTGGAGACCTTTTGTGTTTTCAGATGAAAACAGTTCTGCCTTGGTGCCAGTGATGGCCATGTGTTGGTGAAAAGGATGCCAGGGGAACGCCTGTAACCAAACTGTCTGTGTCCTAGACACACTAGACCTGCACCTGGAGTCATGGTCTCTGGAGCAAATTCCTATGACAGCAGGAGCCTTCTCGTTGTTATTCAAAAGTCACTGGCTGTAAATCTGTGCCACATTCTGGTAATCAACTTTTAGTACTGCCATTCATGAACAGCATTCAAATAGGAGTTTTCCAACTGGATAACACTCGTGCTCAAATAGATGTTGCAAACCAACGTCCTCTACAGAGTGTTGACATGTTACCATGACCTGCGAGATCACCAGATCTGTTTCCATTTGAGCACGTATGGGATATCATTGGATGACAACTCCAGCATCATTCACAGCCAGAACTGACCATACCAGTGTTGACATAACAAGTACAACAAGCATGGAGCTCAATACCACAAAGTGACATTCGGCACCACTGTGACACAATGGATGCATGCTTGCAGGCTTACATTCAAAATTCTGGAGGTTACACCGGCTATTATTGTAACAATATTTCACATTTGAAATGTATTTTCTTTAGCTTAAATTAACCTGTAGTCTTGAAAATTTAATCAATTAAACATGTTAACTAGACAATTGCATTGTCCAAATTTCATTACTCTAGAATGATTAGTTCTTTAGAGTTAGTATATTTTTTTCCGTCACAGTTTCTTTAAAAACTTCATCTTTCCTTAGTTTTCTTATTTGTAGTCTTACAAATATGCCCTCTTTAATTTTTGCTACACTAATTTTGGGAAATTTTTTTCTTTAAGTATAACAACTCAACACCATCCCAATTCACACACATTGCTTTCACGAAGTTTTTTATAAGGCCAAGTTTTGTATAAAGAGGTGGCAAAAATACGTTATTAGGTTGTCCAGATGATAAAGATTCCCATTTGGGCCAATCTTTCCTTACGTAAGGATTTATTCTGCCCCTACTATCCGATTCACAAATAAAACAACAGCTCCTGTTGTGCGATAACAAACCCTAAATAAAGTTGATATAATTTTTTTACTAATGGCGTCAAGTTTCTCAGCTGAGTGGAGGAATACGAAAATGCTACATAAAAGAATAAAAAGTATTTCTTTTGTTCATGGTAAGAACAATGGTTATTAAGCAAGGTTTAACATGTATTTTAAAAGTAGGGGAAATACAGTGACCCCTCCTCTCCCCTCCCCCAAAAAAAGAAAAGAGTAAGTATTATGCAGAAGTTAATACATTTATGTATTCAAAGCAATTATTAAAATAATACATACTGTAAATGATTAATCTCTTTTTCAATGAAAAATTTATTATATTTTTTGGTTTTATGTCATTCAAAACTTTGTCAATAGATTTTTCTAGAATAAATGAAGCTTCAAAAACGTCCGCGTCAACATGATTTTGAAAGAAAAATTTGCTTATATAGTTTGTTTAGTGACACTAGCTTTTGTCAGAGTTATCGGAGTCAACTTCTCCGATTCGTCTCCATCACTTTTTGTGTTATTGTGGTCCAAAGCCACAGTTATAGCTTTTTCAGAGAAGACACAGAGAGACAACAAAACTTGTAAGATGTAACCTGTTTGCAACAGGACTGTATACACGGTAATAAGTGTTCGAATTTTCGAGTGTTTTATAAGATAACTTTGAATTATCGCTTGTTGTAATATAGCCAGCCACAGATTTTACTTCGAAATATCGAGTATACCAAAATGTATTATTTTAATTCGAAATATCAAGATTTTTTCTAGGGATAGAGCATGTACTTAGAATTAGCGACAGGTTCGTATTATCGAAGGATTGAATTAGCGAGAGTCGACTGTATATATATATATATACAGTCGACTCTTTTTTTATTTTAATTTAATTTTTATATATTTTTTAAATCATATAATTTTAATGTCCCTAAGATTATGGTAGTTTCCTTACAATTCTTAATTTTATTATTTCTATTCTTTTCATACTTTTGCTAAGTGCTACATTTCAGCCATTGCTTTGCTTTGAATATGTATTTGGTTACAGAATCTGGCAATAACTTGTTTATTGTACTCAGATTTAGCGCGGGCTCTGCATTTCTGTATGCAATTTTTAGGTAAGTTACCTTTTTCTCATAATGGATTTAGATTTTCTATCCATTATTTTCATTGGGTTTTGCTCAGTATTATTAAGATAAAGGAGGAAGGTTGGCTGGCCACAAAACATGTTCAAACCTACTTTTATATAAAAAAATTCTGTATATAAGCTGTCCTAAGTCAGCAATGTTGATAATACTCTAGCATCCATTCTTTTATGTTTTTTTATATTTAACTCTATTATTTTAATTTTTCATATTTGCTTTTAAATTCGGTTGTCTGGTTATCTTGCAATTTCAATTCTTTTCAGTTTTAATCATGTTTGTTCATCTCTCTCTTGTAGAGAAATTTTGATTATATATATATATATATATATATATAGTATAACCAGTCAAGATAGTAAGAAATATTAGCCACAGTAGTACAATAGCAAACTCTTAGGAACCAATTCAGTTTTTAACACGCTTTTATAAGTTTCACTTGTAAGTAACTGAATCTTGGAACTCGATTTTTTCCCACTTAAAAAAGTCAGATTACTTCGAAATTTTGCACACTTGTCAAGGACCGATGACAATATAATAATTTCATAATTTTGTTCAATTGTCCTTATCAGGACATCAGGAATAATGATATCCAGATTTGGCGACAATTCCATATACCACTTCCAGATTTAGCGAATTGTTGCATATACCATTTTCAGATTTGGCGACTTATTGCATATACCATTTTCAGATTTTGCGACTAATCCCATATATCATTTCCAGATTTGGAGACTAAAAGATTAAGGTGCAAAACCAAAAACGAATACACTTGGTTAATAGAGATAAAACAAACAAAAAATGTGCTCTCTCTATGTGAGAAAGGGAAGGGTAGGTGTGTGAAACAATTTTGTTCCATAATATAAACAATTGTCTAGTCTTTCTGAAAATGGAAATAAAAAAAAAAGACTCGTGCATGTTGAAAAAAACAATTTATGTTCTAACTGCTAAATATTTATATTTTTTTTTACTTTTATAAATCAATATGTTTAGACGTGATGATACGAATTAACATTATAGCAATACTTTTAAAAGGTAATGCTCCGATTGACACTTAATATTTTACCTTGTTTTTATTAGCTCGCTTTCTTGTGTCTGTCCGGGTGGAATTTTGCAATTGATTTTAAACTGTGACTTCCCGATGAGCTAGAGACTTGAAATTTGGACCATAGCTCAAAAATGGATGACAGTGCATGAAAATGTGAAAAAAGAAGAAGAAAAAAAGAAAAGAGGAGTTTTTTTTTATTATTCTTAAGTCCGTTATAAAAACATGGTACACTAAAAAAAAAAAATTTTAATTCGAGCTTTTTCTTCTTAACACACTTTTATTAGTTTGACCTGTATCTCTAGAGACGAAATCTTTGGAATATAACGATACGGGACTCATCCGAGGCCACGTAAACGTAAAGAATAAATACCCTTCAGACCCATTAATTAATATCCATTGAAGAACATAACTAATCCCAGCAGCCACGTATTTCCGGCTCCAAATATCAAACTCAAAGATAAATTTAACAATGAATAAAGGATAGTTTAAAAAACTAAAAAAACACTCTTTTATTGTAGATCGAACTAAAAAATGAAAAAAAAAATTACAGTTTAAAAAAAAACTAAAAAACACGCTTTTATAGTGAATCGAACTAAAAAGTAAAAAAAATAATTTTTAATATAAAAATAAAATGATTGATGAGAAAATTAATGCCATTGGGATAAAAGCGTGGGGATGCTTTGTACTACATTTTTACACTAACTCAGCATTTCGGAATAGAAGTAAGAAATGATAACAATTGATATAGAGCACCCCACGCTTTTACCCCAATGACATTAATTTTCTCGTTAATCATTTTATTCATATATTAAGAATAATATTTTTACTTTTTAGTTCAATTCACTATAAAAGCGTGTTTTTTAGTTTTTTTTTAACTATAGTTTTTCTCCTCTGTATTCCTGATAACGACTAAATTATTAAGGTAACTGGGACATCTGCGAGAAGGAAAAATTATTTTTTTTGCACCAACTTTAAATGGTTCTCACTTACTTAAATTTAAAGCAACGGAAATAAAAATTTTTACGTTGAATTATCTGTATATTTATGTACTTGTTATTGTAAAAAAATTCAATTTTAAATTACAACTAAATTTGTAAGAGCAATAATTAATCAATAACTATTTTTTTTCTTATTTTCAAGCATGTTCTTACTTTTAGGTACACTTTGCATAAAATCTGCATTAGCTATAAAACTTCACGGAGTTTTTTTTAAAATAACAATCCATAAAATGAATGAAATTAAATTTTAAAATTTAAATTTATAAAAATTTAAAAATTTTAATTTAGTGATTCAAATTTCCTTTAAATTTTATGCAGAAATTGTGCTACATCTGAAATTTTTGAATGTTTATTTGAAAACGAATTCTTTCACTTTGTTAAAAATTGGTTAATCTAATACTATACAAAATATCAGCACTATAGGTAAAGTAGATTTTGAGGAAAGTGTACCGGAATCATCAAAAAATGCGTTTTGAGAAAATTGCAAATAAAGATATTTTCCTCTACGATTTGTACAATGATATATTTTAATGCAATATAAAGTCATAACATTATTAATTGGATTATTTTGCATCATTTCTCAGTTTTTAAATTGTAAGTTTAAAGTTCTAGATTCCTTAGAAGTTTTTTTCATTACCCTTTCCCTACTTCACCAATACATGTTATCAACGATTCACATCTCCTTCCATTTAAAATACCAAAGTTTTATATCTATAAGCTTTAGTATTTTTACTTCACTTTGAACATCATAATCACAGGATATTACAAAATTCCTTACATATATTTTTATTGTTATAAAAATGCATAAAAAATGTCTTTGATGAATTTACGAAGTTATTTGATGTCTAATTTAAATGGAACTCTATTTTTGAAAATTATAACAAAATAATCTTTGTTTTTGTATTCATACATATGAATATAAAACGAAAAGTGTTAAACATATAGAGTTATTTATGAGCATTCAAATGTTAACAATAAGCAGTTAGAAAAAAGGAAATGTCTATTTTACAAGCTGTGTATTTTAATTTAGAATAATCATCAAAATCTACTTTGTTCTATATCCACTTGATTTATAATTTAAAAACTACACTGAGTATTTATAAATGCAAAACTAGACATAATTAACATTTCAAAAAACAAATTTTTTTTCAAAATTTTGTAAGAAATCATTTAAATTTCCCGTAATTTTTGCCCAAAAAATGTACAATTTTAAATAAATTTGAACACATAATATAGAAAAATAGCATTCTTCGAATAGAAAAATTAATTTTTTACAATACATATTGAATTCATTACGTATTTTGAAGAAAGTGTACCTGAATCATAGTTGCATCACATTTGTTTACAATTTTAAAATTCAATTTTCTAGCGTTCTTTTGATCGAATTCTCATAAATAATACATCTATAGCTGCAGAAAATGCCCTCTATTTTTTAAAGTAAAATAAAAATGCAAAATTTAAAGCACCTTCACGTCCCAGTTACTTTAAAAACATTTACAAATTGTTAATGAATTGCTGTATTTTTAATGAGTTTTTAATACTCTAATACAATACAAATTATGCAAAAATTCTTTTATATTCTCTATTAATTCCCTCAGAATCAATTAATGCACAGCTAAAATAACAGTACTTTGCTGGCGGATAACAAAAGATACAGCTAAATAACTAAAAAACTGATTCAGAATAATTAAAAAAATGTGAAAGGAATTATAGCTAAGTCTTTTAATAGCTATAAACTCTTTTAACTGGGACGATTGTTCTTCATATAAATATACGTACACTAAAGAGCAAATGAATAAGAGAAAGCTGACTTTAACAAATTTTGGACTGTTAATATTTAGGTAAATGGTTGGAAATCACTAAAGCTGCTTTACAGTACTGTAAAGAATGAAGCGATTTGAATCAGCAATAATCAATCACAGAAGGAATAAGACAGCTCTACACAGTGATCATGAACAAACAAATTGTAGGGTACCAATGAATAGATCTTTACCACCAATTGGTTAAAGGGTTTAAATTTTTAACCCAACGCGTTTTCAAACTCACCCATACTGAAGTTTATTTTATGGGTTGTTTGAGAATTAAGAACCTCTCTTCTAGAAAAAACCGTGATAAATGTAATTTTGTGTTGTTTACAGAGATATGAAGTGGAATTTAAGAGAGAATGTTGAGATTGTAATCGTAAGTGAAGATATTAAGGTTGTTTGTAATTGTGTAAGAAAGGATTTTGAGGTTGTAATTGTAAGAGAAAAGATTTAGAATATAATTGTAAGAAATGAGGGTAAAATTTTTACTGTAAAATGAGTTTTCGAGTATTTATTAAAATTTTCAAATTCGATAAAAACTCGTAGATTTTCTTATGACTGTTTCTTAAGCTTATACTGGATTTCTATCTTGCTCAATTATAATGAATCTTTGTTACTTTAGAATTCGTGATTCCTGGTGTTTAGTATTTACTGTGAGAATATCACAATTCGGTTAAAATCATCTTCTGAAAGTCCAACTGCTGTGGAAAACTGAGAGCGAGAGGGAACATCGTCAGTTAGCTCGAATTGTTAGAACGAATAGACGCTTTTAATGGAAATGATTACTCTACAACTTAGCATTAGAGCACAAAAATAGTTTAGGGAATACACCATACAGAATAGTCTCTTTATGGCAGTCTCTACATTTGTGGAATGGTGGATAAACCACCATTCCACAAATGTAGTTTTAATAATCACGCATCACAAGGAACGTAAATAAGCAAGAGTACGGCAACAATCGCTTTTACATGAGAGATCAGGGGTGTAACTAACACCGTAACAGCCATATCAATGATACTGGGGCCCTCTAAAGGAGCCTCAACATGCATAAGCAAAAAAAAATCGTAAGGTGTTAAGGAACCCCAAGAAATTTTGATATAGAACCCCCTCAAGACTAGCTACGCCAGTGCTTTAGATGGGCGGATAAATATTACTCAGACCGATAATTCGAGTATCACATTAGCACTTGCCAATGACCGACTTCCACACAATCCCAAGATACTCTTAAAACTACCAAAAATGAAATTTTTAGCTGTGGAGGCTGTCTACTGGTACAGAAAGATTCTTCTAATACGATTAACCTCAACCTTCATAGATCATCGTTATCGTGATATCCCTAAGCAAACATTTACGTCTCTTCCATTGGATACTTCATGTTTCAACAAATTATAATTGTATCTCAAAGTTTCGATGGACATTCTAGAGATATGACAGAATTCTGTGGACAATAAAGCTCAAAGTTATATAACCACAGATGTATAATAGTAACTTCTTAATCCTAGGAACTCATTACATTATGATCATCCCTCACTTAGAGCAATGATCTCACCCGCACACAGTGGACGCGTGACTCATGTTTGAGCATATATAGTGCATATACACTGTCGTTCAACACGTAGCAGCTCATTTATCAAGTTTCGATAAAATTAAAATTGTTATCGCTCACCATTTGGGAATATCCATTTCAGAAATAGTGCGTTTGGTGAGCTGTTCAAGTGTAGCCATTGTGAGTATTTATCGAAAGTGTTTCAGAGATGGCTAAGCGACAAGTCGCCGATTAGCATTTTGTCAGCCATAGCGCATTGATTTCGTAAGAGGACGCAGAATTTTATGTACTGTTTCTCATGCCTGAAGGGCTACAACGGTCAATACTACCAGTAACTCCATTAGCGGCGATCCAGTGTGTCTGAACATTCCTGCAGCATACAGGCTTATGCAGCCGGTGCCAGAATCACGTCCCTGCATTGCCAACGGCGGCGGGAAAGAGTCATGAAACATTAGTATAGGACAATAGAAAAATGAAAGAAAGTCGTCGGGTTCAACAAATAACATTTCTGCCCAATCACATTGACAGGGCAAATACGCCAATTTCCAACGGAAACCAATGGGAAAATTAATCGGAAACAAGACGATAGCATCAATACTATGATGTGGGCAATGGGAGATATTTGAACCCCTCATCCCCTTATAGAAACATTCCTTGACCTCTAAGCTTTATGAAAACATCCTTTTCTTTCCCTCAGAAAATACCGAGCTCACTCAATAAATGTTTAGTGTTATGTACACTAACTGAAGAACCTCCATTCCAGTAAGCAATAGCCAATTGGGTTATTTCCGTTCATTTCTTAGCCTTCGAATACAACGAAACAAAAATGCAATTAAACATTCCTGATTCCATCTGAAAAACTATAATTCGTGCTGCTACGTTATCACCTCACGTTGTGGGATAATTGTAGTTAGTACCAATTGACTTGGTAACCAAACACCTCAGACTACTTATCAGTATCTTGATGTCATTGAAACGCCTGCATTTGCCGTTTTGAGGGTCATACTTTGTATTAATTAATTGGTCTCCTAGTTTAGTATATATATATATATATATACTGGTGAGTTAAGCGCAATAAAGGTTTTTTTCCATAACTCCACGAGAAATCATCTGAAATACGTAAAATTCAGAAATGAGAGGCAGCATTTTGTACTTAAGTGATGACGAAAGCATGGTTGCACACAAATTAGTACAATGTATATAGTATGGAATAAAAAAAGGCTTTATTGAAATCATAGTAAGGCACACATGATTGTTGGTTCAAGAGGAAGAACAACAGGCACAGGTGTTTCTTAGTATGGGATATGCCCTCCCCTTATTGCAACGATTGCTTCACACCATCTCTCCATACTCAGAAACAGATTGTCCAACATTTCTCGAGGTAAGAGAGCATTCAGCAATCAGCATCAGTTTTAGTTTTAGGGTGTTCCCCGGAGGATGTAGTTGTGCCGCAAGGCATCTCTCCAAAGTTTCCCACTCATGTTCAATGAGATTTAAATCAGGAGAAAACGCAGACCGATCCATTCAAGTGATTACAGTATAATGTCGTTTATCCAAACCAAAGTTCAGATATGTTTTCGAACAGTGCAACGCTCAACATTTGTTTCCTGTAAGGCCAAAAGTGACGGGAAAACCCAAGGTGAGGGGTATTTGGGGAATTTCAGTTGTGTGATTTGGTAAACATCTGCGCGGAATATTAGGGCAGTTTGTCTGCAAGTGAGGAGGTGTATACGTGCTTTTTTGTTGAGTTTTGTTAATGTAGAAACCTGGATAGCATGCGATGCAGAAGACTGTGGATTTCAAATGCTAAATAATGACGAGATAGTGACTTTCGTGCAAGAAGAATCTGACCCTGTCGACGATGAAATGGATGAAGACGAGGACAACAACAACGAAAGTAGCAAGAGTTCATCAAATGCTGAAGCGTTTGCTGCGTTAGAGAGACCTATGGAGTGGTACGAACAACAATCAGAGTGCTGTTCTGCTCAACTACTGCTGCTGAAGAGAATCAGAGACCTTACAGTGAAAAAACGTAGGTGTACAATGGTAAAGCGAAAAATAAGTGATTATTTTCCACAATCAAGGTAAAATTGTGACGTTTTGCACCTATTTTGCTTTTTCCCCAAGCACGTTTCCCGCATGTGATGATTTTCAGTATTTGTATAGTGTCCAGTATCATATACTGCATGGACGGCATTCGGATTTTGGTTATCTGAACAATCGCGTATCCGAACGGTGTCCGGTCCCAATTGATTCGGATAAACGACGTTCTACTGTACTTTACTTCCCAGTCCCCTTCACTTTACTCCCCAGTAGTGCTGAGCATTGGCAGTCCGGTGTGGCCATGCATTCTAATCCATATAAATGAAGTCTGATCTAATAGTACCTCGGAACAGACACACATGGGGAAGGATTACCTCCTTACAATAGCGATCTTCGGTTACAGAACCTCGGTCGAAAACGTGGAGCTCAGTCCACCCGTTCAGCATAATGCATTACCAGATGACAACTCCAGAACCACTGTAAAGATCTGTTTCCATGATGTTACTGAGATGAAGCCGTCTTCCGAGATCTCTCCATATCAAATGGCATTGAAAATCACTAGGCACTGAAACGAGTCTCATCTGTCAAGAGGCCACCACTTCATTGATCAGATATCCAGTTTATGTGCTCCTTACACCACTATAAACAGTGCCGTCGATAGCCAACTTTCAAAGGCATGCTGCTTTCAGGACGGCAAATGAGTATGCCATCTTTATGAAGATGCCTGAGATAGTAAACTGCATTACTTGTCACCTTGCTTCTATATACAATTACTGAGAATTGGCACTTGCTGACTGGTATCGGACTCTTTTCACCTGCAGGATAATATATCGGTCATCCACTGCAGTTGTGTACCTAGAGCGGCCCTACTAGCCTTCCTAACAGCTCAACCTATGGTTTGGAAGGCTTTTCAAGCACGCGAAACACTTTTGTTAACTTTAAAACATTTACAGAATTTTATACATTTAATTCAAATTGCAAACATTAATCTCGTCAAAAATCAATTTATTAGGTCTGTAAAATAGATAAAAAAATTTCAAGTGTGTGTCAGATGTTAAGAATCCCAATCAGCTATCCTTTATTAGTACAAATGAGAATAATGATAAAACCAATAATTCAAATAAATTCTCTATACAGACGTTTAGGATTTGAAAAATAAAATATACCCACATGTTTAAATTTTTCCTTTCTTGCCTCTGTAAGTGATATCTATAGTGAGCCCAGTCTTTTTCCTTAAGAAAAACACGTTATGGTGTAAAATGCCTGATTTTTTTATATTATAAGTGAATGTTATATCACATGTCGTTTAAGATTATAATTTCCAAGAAAAATTAATGATATGATTTTATGTGTAAGTAGACTAAAGTCAATTTTGCTCTTTTGACGAATTATTAGGCTAGTTTGCATGTCTTGGGTCACGCGATCATTTCATGAATTGTTTTCTCTTAACTATTTCCCTAAATAAAAATAGTCTATGAAAAAAAAGAGGGCTGGTCTCCAAGTAACGTTGAAAACTAAATTAATGAGGTATTTGAAAGAATTTTAAATGGAAACTTAGTTATGTGTTGTTTTTTCCGTAGGTGTAATTTTAGAACTACTCCGTTGATTCTTGTGACTTTCAAACTTCTTTAAACGAGAATATTCAGATTTTCTCATTTGCATAAATGTTTCTCTTAAAAGTAAAAAGAAAACGTTTTTTATGTATTAAGAATACATGTAGGGTTTCAAAGATTTTTTTTTTTGTTACGCTGTAAAACTCGTTTGGTCATTAAAGAGTTAACTTCTCGGCTTTTACAGTCTAAGCAGTTTTTAAACACCAGGTTCTCATGAACGTTTTGCCCAGGAACATATGTTGATTTTGCTAAAATTGCAAGAGCAGAAATCTCAGTTTTAAGTTCTTGAGGAGTTTGTTAAATTAAATTGTGGTTTGCAGTTTTGAAACTTTTTTTCTGCTAAATTATAGTAAAAGTATGCAACGCTTATTGTAAAAATGCTATGATTGTGCGAAGAAGCGTTACAATTGGCTTAATAACGTAGCAAAAAGTAACATTGCGTGCATATACATAAGAAAGTTAAATAAAATTATGAACACTAGGAATAATTCCGTGCTAATAGTAAAGTTCCATTCATCTAAATTCCTAAAAATGCTAGCAAAATTATTTAAAGTATTTGAACACGTTCAGAGTACGTTTTTTAAAAATAGCATTCACCATAAATACATTTTAGGGATATCGCAATAAATATTAATACTTAACTAGCAATACATTTAAAATAAATTGTCTAAAATTCCCAAAATTCACAACTATAAGTGAAAAGTTAGCAATTTTTTTAAAAAATTCTTTAAAGAAATTAAAGTAAAAGTAAAAAACTTATTTCTCAACAGAAGTGTAACTAAAATAAACTATGTACATTTATCTAGGGGAATATATTCGCATTTTAATGTTTCATCAAAATGTAAAAATTTTAGAGCTGATCGAATAAATATTATGTGACATTTTTTGACGTTATTGGGTTTATTTATGAGGCTAACTAAAAAAAATCATATAGTAAGAATCATTTTAGTACATTCCCTAGAAAATAATATGAATATCATATTCAAAAAATTTCATAGCAATACATTTACAATGATTTGAGTCATCTGAGAATAATTTAAGCGCCCACTTTAAATGAATTAAGGAAACACTTCTGATTTTTCTAATTTTATGTAATTTATTGTAACTCTGTCTCAATATAAAGTAGAAACAAAATGATACATGTTTTGTAAATCCAAAAAGTTGATCCACTCAATATAAATCTGAAAAACAAAAATGTCTACTTTGATTGAAATTGATCATTTCAGCGTTTTCAGATACCTTAAGAAAGACTTGATTAAGCATGAAGCAAACAATTTTAAAAATTGCTTCACTAATTTAAGGAAATTATTTATAAGCAGATAAAAATTATTGATATTTGTTGAAATATATTTTATCCAATGAATCACACATTTTGCTATAAGAACGTAATTTAAATCGTTTAAAGGTATAAAAAGAAGAAAAAACTATATATAAATGACAGAATAATTCTCATTAATATTCAATAACTTAATCTTATCCAAATAACTATGGAGGAATTTTAATGCAACTATACACTGCTTATTTCTTCCCACGCAATTGGCTTAACAATATTGAAATAATACAAACTTTGAAGGTTTTCTAAAAATATTGATGGTATCTGAAAATCGATTTCATTCTTTCAATTCTTATAACATAAAATCTGTAAAAATCAGGTCAATTATTTTACTTTTCATTTATTGTAAGATTTTTTTTTATCATGACAAAAATAATACTGTAAAATCACAAGACGCGCGAATAATTAAATTATAATGATTCAAAGTATTTGTAAATTATACGGGACGTCCTAGCGAAAACTATTTTTATAAAAGGGTAATTTTTGTCTACTTACTATCTAAGCATTCTGAGCAAATTTACATAAGTTCATTTTCTCCTTTGTGTAATCTAGCATTTAAATATTATTCACAAAATTAAAAAAGTAGCATTTACCATACATCTTTTTGCTATAAATTAGATACAACTTAGGGAGAACTTATAATTTTTCACTTCATTAAAATATTTTACTTGGTTTTTGATCTGTTAATTAATATGAACAGTGTCGGATTAAACGACATGGAGGCCCCTAAGCAGTTGAAATCTCGGGGCCTTGTAGCTTGTTTTTGTTACACGAACAGAAAAAAGAAAACGCTCTTGTTTGCCCCTAAAAAGCGTGGGGGCCCATAGACCAAATGAGTAATTTGGCACTGAATATGAAAATTTATCAGATGTGTTTAAAACGAAATTCGTGAAAAGATTTTTTTCATCACACTTATTCAAATTAATTTTTATGAAAAACATTCTTTTCTAAAAAGCGTTTATTAAGTACTGGTTTTAAAACATATATAATTCATCCATCTAAGTGCTACATTTGTTATTATTCTTATCCTTATAGGAGTAATAGCATTGAGATCAATTACTGATCGATGTGTGCTCAAATTTCCAATGATAATACTAGGTCTGTTGGGTTATTGTTTTGGACTCGCAGGCCACATTGTGGGAGCGGAGGATACAGGAGGGTCAAAGTTTACTGTATTCATTATAAAAAATAATAAATATAAGTTTAGAAAAACGGAAATTTTATTCAATTTATTTATTGAGCTAATTTCATATTAACACGTTTAACTTTAGAATTAGTTTAAAGAGATAAATGTACCCTAACATACTTTTCCCCTTATTTTTAATTTTTTTCCTTTAAATCAGAAGTGAGATTACTTGTTTATATTCTCATGAAGACCTGCAAGTTTTTTATATGGCTTTTACTTGTGTGTATTTATATTTACTCTTGTTAATCTTCATTGAAGAAAAACTTTGTGTGTGTGCTCACAAATGTATGTCGAAGAAAATATTAAGAAACTTCTTATCTAAATTCTTCTTACACGAAAATGTTTCTGCTAACAAATATATGTAAAAATTGATGAATGTCATAGTATAAAACATTTCCTTTGCTCTGTGATCTGACTGCAAGTCGTTAAGTTCAAGCTGTAGTTCCTCAGGCGCTGTAACAATATCAGTAGTAATAGGATAACAAGGCAAATTGAATTCACACAAGCTCAATTTCTTAAAAATCCTGAGATCTTTGACCTCGTCCTCCACCTCTGGAAACTTTTTTTTCTAATAAAGGAACAAACAAATTCGGTATTCTTAAGATATCCGATTACCCTAAAATTGTGAATTTTACCAAAAATTGACAAAAAAATTTGATGATTTTATTTCATAGGCCATCTTAAAAATGGTATTCTCTTCGGTATTCTCTATAAAAATGCCAAGTTTATTATTTTTCATTCAATAGAACAAAAACTGCAAGTGTTTTAGTAAAAGCAGATGGCATTACTTTAATCAAGATCTCATACTTTCAAACGCATTTTACTCGAAATGTTTTTTTTTTCTTTTCTTCTTAAAATATTCAAACGGGGACAGCGATTTCTGAAAAAGTTTTGAAAATAATTAGCTGAAATTTGTTGTGTATGTTCTGTGTAATGGTAAAAGTGTTTTAACTTTCAGATGTATCAATCACTGCTTTATTACAAAATTTACAGCCCCTTATGCTAATATAATCATTGTTTTTTAAGCAATTTCTTATAATAACTAAGATAAAGTGTTCTCCAGTTTTTGTAAGAATTAAAATATCTCTTATCCTGAGGTCATTTCAAAAATGAATAGCAAAGCTACAGATCTAAATTGAAAATTTGTTCATAAACTTTTTGTACGAAGTGAACCCCGTTTAAGTAATTTTTTGTAAATTTTTACCAATTTTTCCCATTTTAGTAATAATAATTTCTTTTTCTCTGCTTAATTTTAGCATATTTTTTTTTAAAAAATGTACTAAATAAATCTAAAAACAATAAAGAAATCTCCATATTTCCATTTTTCTTTTAAAAAAGTTGTCGCAAGTAGTCAGATAACTTAAATATCTACCTTATTTATAGTATCAGAGAATCTTTGAAAAATAGATGACAATATACAGAGTTTCTGGAGAAAGAGATATTTTACTTCCTTATCTTAAATATTGAATTAATATTACTTATTAAAAATTTCATTGCTAAAATGTTTTAAGATATAATAACTCTTCCGAAAAATGAAGAGATAACTGTGGCTAATTGTTTTAAAAGGATATTTATGCCAAAAATTTCTGAAGTTTAAAATCAATTAAGATAAAAACTTCCTAGAAATTGGTGCAAGCGATAGGGTTGCACAAGATGCTAAGATTATAAAGATCTGTTTGATAAAAGATCATAATAACGCTACAATTTTTATTTGAAAAAATTCATTTAAAAACAACATAAATTATTTTAAATGTAACATTAGTTGAAATGATTTTCCCTCTTGGTAATTTTTTTTTTTTTTTGGAATACATGAAAGGTTTTAAAAGACCAAATTTTCTTTAATGTAATCAAGCAAATAAAATTTAATTTTTATGTAACTTAGCATTTTTAAATATAAGCTTTTTTAATTGCTAATATTTTTATAAGTATGCAAACAACAATATCTTTTTTCATTCATATTCTCTTCAAAGGGAATCAGAATAATCTATTTGAAAATTATATTCATGATATACAAGTACCCAATTTTTGTAAAATATCAAAATTTTTAAAATAAAAAAGATATATGTTTTTAATTTTTTTATATAAATATTTTTAATAATAAAACCTTGCTCGTGATGTCTTTGCACGAACTATCTTTTCTCGAACCACCTCTGAGAAAATGTATAATATTTTAATTATGTAAAAATATTTCTAGATAATTAGATATTTTTCGGAGAAAAAGTTTTTATTATTAAAAGTAAAAACTCCCAAGTTTCTTAGAAACATTCTAAATATGACATACAGCCATTGAAATAAAAACATTTCAGCTAGAAAAACGTTACTAGAAATAAATTATACGTACTTTTTCTCAACCACGTGAAATGACGAGTCGTGAAAATTTAAATTACTTCTTCGAAGTTGAGGGTGGGGGGAAGATATCTAATCAAAAAGCAGCTTCGTTGGACTCCTTCAAACACCTGCCGTGGTCCCTAAAGCCGAGAGCAGAAGAAAACGGTCAGCGGGGAGACATAAAAAGGAGAAAATCCGCCTCGCCCAATCCGCACGAAACAGCCACTTTAGAAGGTAATCCACATTAAACACGAAAAGGAGCAAAAAAAAGGCGGGCAGGATGAATGGTCTACAAAAAGGGGAAAAAAACCCGACTTTTTAGAAAAGGGGAATAATGGTGGAAGATTTTCCTTTTATATCTAGAGAAATATAAATCGTTTGTACAGATTGTTGGGTCAATAGACACGTTACATTGTTTGCTTTGTTACATTAGAAAAATTGTGGTAGGTTGTGATTTGCTCGAAGTTTACGGTTATATATATTTAGCACGTGTGTGTTTTACTGATTCTACAAAGGTTATACAGTGCTTTTTGTATCGCAATGGAAGTTAGGATTTAAATTTATTTATGAAAGAATATCAATTATTGAATCGTAATCTGAAGTGATGGGTTCAAGATTTATAAGCGAATAACAAAAAAGTAATGATTTTTTTAAACATAAGGACTTTAATTGAATTCGCAATAAATAAATGATTTCTAAAAAGAAACATATATGACTGTGGAGGGAAATATCCTTATTTCTTTTATTTAATAGACGTAGCTGAAATGCATGTTATTTAATTAAATAAGTGCGTATAAATGTGTATATGAACATATATTTCTATTTATATACATAAAATAACAATGCTTTTTTTAAATATCTCTTTTAAACATTTCACTGTATTTTCAAAACATACGGAAAAAATCAGAAATTTTTTTAAAATTTAATACTTGGGGGGATCGACTCTGAACTTGATATTCTGTTCATTTTAATTCGTAATATGAAAATGGCTTCAAAATAAATAAAATACTTTTTTAATACATTAAAACCAATTACTTGCTTATTTTCATGAAAAATTCGTTGCATTTCAATGTAGAAAGTTCTGTATTAAATGCATTGCATTTTAATGTTGAAATTTGACACTGAATTCGCTCTTCGATGGAATAGATAAGAAATAGAATATTACCGTGGTATAGAAAAAGAGTTGGGCAAATAGAGGGTAGCAAAGAAACCCAGAATAACATACATTCAAAATTAATGTTCTTTGTATTTCTGTCAATATATATTTGTAAACAGTTTTTCTTGTATGATGATCAACAAAAGTAATATCAACAGGATATAAGATGGTTGACAAAAACTTTCAGGTTGTGATGAGATAAGAAATCTTCCTCCTGATTTGATTGTAGAAAGGGTTAAAAGGGTACATTTGTCTCATTATACTGGTTTTAAAATTAAATGTCCTTGCGGTCATATTTATGAAATTAGCCCAATAAACAAATTGAACAAAATTGTCATTATTCTGTTTAATTTATATTTTGTGATTAGTATGGTGCAATTTATACCTTTCCTCAATACAAAGTAACTAATAAATGCAATCCTATTAAATCCTATGTGGTCCTCCGGTGTTCTCTGCATCCCCAATGTGACCTCAAAACAATTGCCCCTTTATAGTATAGTTTATTTGAAAGTATAAGAAATATTTGAGTCCTAGAATAAAAGTAAAAGCTATAATCAATCGTGCTAGAACCTTTTGATTGTTTTTGTGTTTCAAATTGATGTTTATTTGTGGAAAAGATGTATATAATTCTTGAAATAAAACCACTGAAACAGTACATCAGATAAATTATATCATAGCAGATAGATTTCTTGTAATTCCTTTTAAATCTTAAAAAGATGGTTATGCGTTAAGTTATGAATATAGTTTTTCTTTATATCACACAACATAGATTTATATGTTCATGTAATCTATAGTACTTTTAATGAAAAGTACAAGTGTTATTTTATTACAATATTTTTATTCTGAAAAATAAATGAATGATTTTAAAATACTAATGCAATGAAATTAATTTTAGAAAACTTGTATCGTTTATTTTACATGTAAGTAAAATAAAAATAAGCAAGTATTAATCTCGAAAAAAAATTTTAATTGCCAAAAAAAAGAAGTTAAGTAAGTACTCTTAATCATTCATAAACATTTAAATTGTTAATATAAAATTGAAAATCCAGTTTATTTAAGGGATCTAAGTAAATTACATAATTGTTAATAAAATAATTTCAATACAGGATTATATAATTTGCGTTGCAATGAATTATACACAGTTTTTTTTTCTTTACTTGAGAATTTTATTTTATTTATACTATACACATAGTTTATTTACAAAAGATAATTTTTCATAACATGTATATTTTCATGACAAATAATTTGTTGATAATTGTTGCATAATACTTTCTATATTTCAGTTTTCAATAATAAATGTAAATTATTATTGCATTTACTAAAAAACTTTTGATCAAAAACATGTATTAACATTCATCTTAAACATAACTCTTAAAAATGTTAATTCAAACTAAATACATTAAACAACAATGAAAATAAAATTGTAAAAAAATTCATCATGTTATTATTTGGTTCACTAGTATTAGTTAAATGCAGCTAGTAATGTTTAAAAAATATTTTGATTCTTTTTATTTGCTGACTTTTTTCCTTCTCTGCAACTGAAACTTATTTTTTAGATTGTCAAGCAAAATTTCTCTGGAATAGAAACTAAATATTGGTTAAATAATAATTTTTCAACCCACAGATACTAGGTATAAAATATTGAAGCATATATTGAAATTAACAATAATTACAAACTATGACCAATTCGTTAAGAGGCAACTTAAAGTTACTATGAACCTCTATTTAAATTTAGTGATATATTTTTTCTGTTCAATTCAGTTGAAGTTATTTCGCACAACACTGAAATAATTACCAAACAATTCAATGATTTAATGGAAATAGAATTAACGCTCAAAACAAAATATATCCCCCTGCTTGACAACACATTTCAAGCATTTGGAATCTCTTATGGTGCAATAGTTTTTATTAAAACTACTTTACAATATGTACAACACATTTAATATTACATTTTGAACTATAATTAGAGAAGTGAGCAATTTTGTATTTTAAAAAAAAGATAGATTACAGTTCGTTTGTTTTAATTTCAAATGAGCAGTTTAGCTTTATAAAGTTGCTCACTGTCACGAGTTCCAACACAGTTATTTGGATAAATTTTTCAACCATTCAAAAGTTCAGCAAATCCATCCATCACCTTGGTAAATTACAGTCGTTATTTGACTAGTTCTTTCACAAAGATGCAGTTGAAAAATGTCAACCAGACTTTCATTTTAAACTCTCCTATCATATTTTTCTTCTTTTGAAGTAGAGATTGAGACCATGAGTTCGTTTAAAATTAAGCCTTATTGTGATTGCAAGAATGCAAATAATCAGTCTTTGCACAATTCGAATTATAATACACAATCTCAGGAGAAATTTTTGAGACTCATGCTTGTGTGGGGATAAAATTAGAAGTGCAGATTTTAACCGCGGAAGTATCACCGGGAATGCTTGTATTGTTCATTCATGTTTAATCATCAATTTTTCCACCTTATGTTTGTTCACAACCTCAGTTTGGAATTGATACTTTTATTAAGTTCTAGAATCTAGAGGTTAGCATGGATGTAGGTGTAGCTGAAGTGGAACTTAGAAGAGGTGACGTGCCTGGTTTGTAGTAGCAAGTACCGCAAAAAGAAGGGCAAACTCCTGCTGAGGAAGTAGGAGGAGCATATAAAGATCCCAAAGAGTTTGCTAATGCCATACATCTGCAAGAAAAAAGATGCTATTATTAATTAAAATAATTTAAAATAGTAGTAAATATGCTTTTATAAGTATACTTTCATTACCAGTCGATGCTATCTTTAAAAAATGAGGAACAGCGCTAAACGATTTATAAATATTAAGAATTTTTCACGAAATCCATTACTAACATTAATTTATTTATCTTATAAATAAATATATCAAATTATACTTTTATTTTCTATATCATAAAAAAAATCTTGAATTTTAAGATGTCTTTTGTGCTCCTGAAAACTCGATACTAGTGTTTTTTCTCGACTACTTTCGCCTAAATTTTTATAAGAAAAAAAACCAATGGTATTTATATAATCATTTCATTACTAAGATATTTTTAGATTCGTCATACTATCTGTAAGATTTTTAAATTAAGGGGCGTTCAATAAGAAAACTTTATTAGGTTTGTTTAGTGCATTTAAGAAAAATGTGCTAAAATTAAGAAGAGAAAAATAAATTATTATTACTAAAATGAGAAAAAATAGGTAAAAATTCACAAAAAATAGCATAAACGCTGCCCATTCTGCACAAAAGGTTTATGAACAAATTTTCAATTTTTGTGTTGCTATGTTATTCAATTTTAAAATGACCTTCAGGATAAGAGATATTTTCTTTTTTACAAAAACTAGAGCACTTTATCTCGGTTACTACATGAAAATGCTTAAAAAGACAGTGATTATATTCACATAAGGAACTGTAAATTTTGTAATAAAACAGTGATTGATAAATCTGAAAGTTAAAACAATTCTACTATTACACAGAACTTACAGAAAAAATTTCAGGTAATTATGTTCAAAACTTTTTTAACAATCGCTGACCCTGTTCGATTATTTTCAGAAAATCACATTTCGAATAAAACGCGTTTTAAAGTATGACATCTTGCTTAAAGTAATGGCATCTGCTTTTACTAAAACACTTGTACTTTTTGTTCTAGTAAACGGAAAATGATAAACTTGGTATTTTTATAAAGCTAATAAGATGGCCCATAAAAAAACCATAAAAAATTTGTCAATTTTTGGCAAAATTCACAGTTTTAGGGTAGTAGGGTACCTTAAATACTTATAAAAATTGAATTTTGAAAGAATATGTTTCTATTTTATTATAACATAAAAAAGATATATTAAGATAATTATTATATTAAAAATCGAACAATAGAATGAGACTTGTACATCTGCCCTTAGAACTTTTTTATAAACATTTTACATTACATATTAAATAATGAAGATATTGAATGAAACATCTGTCGCAGAACTTAGCACGCTGCGGGGGAGTTTTTAAATTGTGTAGAAGTAACGGAAAGTATAAAGCAGGTGCTAATATTCGTTTTTCTTTCGTATATATGTAACTAAAAACTTCCAGGAAATTTAATATCTATTGAAATATTTTGGGTTTATTTTCTTTATAATGAAAATGGAGGTAGATATTAACAAAATTCATTTTCGAAACAATTTTAGGAACTTTTTTGTTAACTGGGCACAAATGTCACCAAATGCGAGCCAAGTCACCAAGTGAAGTGAATGACAAAACAGTCAACGGAATAAAGGTTGAAAACTTTCAACTATATAAGCAAATATTAGTTAATAGTAAGCAAAATATGCTCAACTATAAAGAACTATAAATGAATCGTAAAAACAAAACAGAGTTTTACTCAAAAAGGAATGCTTATAATTATTGGTTTTTCCAGAATACAGTAATGTCCTTAAGAATTAGCTCAAATGCGTCGTTTACTCCTCGTCTGCACATAAACTCATCGAGGAATTTCAGCATTTTCTTAAAACAAAATTTAAGATGGAAGAAAGAAAGGAACACATGTTTTGTTTTGAATGAATTCAGGGAAGCACATGACCCCAAACGAACGTTCCTCTTATGATTGTAAGAAATTTGGTGGAACTCTACATTATTTGACGGTTTTTCACTTGCGCTCGGCTAATGGAAAGTACTCAATTTTACTTGTTGTTTCTATTATTCATTCTATCACTTGAATAAATTTTACAGCTGTAACTAGGAACGACTGAGGTCAGCAACCTTTTTTATGAAAAATTTAATAGAAATTTTAAAGGTCATTAAATTTGTTTAGTTAAATATCCTTAAAAAGTTTTAGTTATTAGTTTATTAATTTAATCCCATTGGTCATAACTAGTAAATCAAACCCCTTCAATTTTAAATTTATGTATTCAAACATAATAAAAATTAGGCTCGAGTGTAGCAAAAAAAAATCATATCATAAAAGAGGCCTATAGAACAACATGAAATCAAATTTAAAACATTATAAATAGTAATTAAGCACAGGAAAGTAAAACAAAATTTGTTTCGCAATTCCCTTGATAATTTATAATTTCTGAACTCAAAAAAAAAAAATTATTTGATTTGTTATAAAAAATGAATTTAAACAAGAAATAACAATTTCAAATGTGGTATAATAACACACAAAGTGCCAAAAATAGCTCAAAATACGCAATTCTAACATTATATATAAATGTAGCAAAATACGTATATAAATTTCAATAAGAGCCATAAGAGAGGTTTTATAAGCTATGTATTTTTCAAATTTTTAAAATAGTTAGGAGATAGCAAACAAAACATAGTGAATATTAAACGTTTCTTCCTCGAATTTACTTCTCGGTATATATATTCATATATGTAACTTGATTTTTTTTTAATTTATCAAACAGAATAGCCATTATTCACACGCAAGCCATTATTTATTTCAACGTCCTCTAATCATTCCAAAAATTAAAATTCTTACAATATATATACTTTAAGCGCATTAATACCAAATATTTTGTAAACCTATTAAAGGAAAAGAACATAAACATTAGACAAGTTTTCTAAACCAAAAAGAACACGAATAGAATAATGATAATGTACGATTTAAAAACTGAAATAGACATCAAGTAATATTGATAGAAAATTCAAGAAAAAAATGAATTTTTACATATTTGATTATAGTATTTTTATTAAAAGTGTAAAGCATTAAATCTTTCAAAACTGCTCATTTCGAAAGAAACTGGTTGTTGAATGAATCAATCATCTCAATTTTAGATCATGTAACTTCAATGCCTTTTTTTAAAAAATATATACTGCAAAACTTTTTATTTAAGAAATTCTTTGATAATAGAAATATTAACCAATAAAAAATGCCCCGAGAATCAACTCTTAGAATTTTTTTTTTATTATTGTTTTTAAGAAGTCAGTCATGTCAGTCGTCAAAGGTCATTTAAAACAACACTGGAAAAATATTTTTATAAGAACAGTTTCTTCTTACAAATCTAAATTTAGAAATGTCATTCTAAATTTTCCCATATTTTCTACGTAATTTCTTAGGTAATTTTAATAGATAACATTAAATGTTTTAATGAGATGGTCACTGAAAAGTCAATTATTTTCCGTATTTTTGTGAAATTTTCAATCTGTTTTTGAATAGGAAAACAAATCTACATTTTGAGTGGAGTGAAAAATTGGCAAATTCCGTAAAAGTTATTTCAATATATAAATTTCAATATTGAGTTAAATTTTAATACATTTTTTAAATTTAAAATGCTTAGAATTTTTTTTCCAAAAACTACAAGTGGAATTTAGGTGCGTATTGTAACGAAATTATGAAAAGCAACAAATTAGAGCAAAATTTTATAAGCAGAATTTGTTTTAAAATTAGATTAAGACGCATAACAAATTTTAAAATAATTTCATTAGGTTTTTTTGTTACATCACATGAAATGTTTCAACACTAATTGTCAAAAACAGCCATTGTGTTTTTTGAGTACGAAACACAACCCCAAAATAAGAATACCATGGAAGAGAGATGCTGCTGTCTTTTAGACCGAGAAAAACATAAAATTCCACATCTGAAAAATATGGGAAGATCTCTATACGTATAGAACCTAATACAAAGTGTTACAAAGAAAAGTACCCTATACTAAGAAGAACGCCAATTGTAAAATTTAATAATAGCAAAAGTCATGATTTTTTTTCTTTTCGGGAATATGAATACAAACTTAATATAATTTAAGCTAATAATTTCAGAAACCTCATTAAAACTTCCTTATTAAAAAAAATTACAAATACGCGAAGGTTTCTGTTTCAGAGATTTCTCAAGATTGGCTGTGAAATTCCTAATTAAAACATGTAAGTGCTAAAAAGTAAAATAAACTTCTAAAAGTATTCTACAGCATTATAAATTTATTCCTCATACCCAAATTTGCAAAACAAAAACAATTCATAAAGCATTCTACAAACTTCAAAGTACCACAAATTTAAACAATTAATTAATGTTGAAAGATTTTAACACTTAATTTACTACACATTTGGATTAAGGTTAACTATATACGTCAAATTATCAAATAATTATTCCGATTACAGAAGCTTAGTTTCTGTAATAGGAACAATTCGAAAAATTTCTTGCCGTTAAGTGCCGATCATTCTTCATCACTTACCTATCATCTCCATAATCATAACAATTTGACAATTGGCAACTCTATCACATGCACGACGTTTAATGAGGGATTTACTTGGGAAGGGACTTATGAGCCAACGCCCGTATCACCTGCTTCTTCCAATCGTTCACTTAATCATCTGGTGATCAACATAAATATTAATTAGGTTATAAAGCGGCTACTTTAAACGGAGAGGAAAATTAAGCCCTCGTGCGGTGTTAGCTCCACTCTAGCACATAATTGGTACGAAAGAAGTACATGTGTTTTAAGAATGTAGCATGTAACGAGAAGCAAGATTTCGAGAACAATTTTTAAAGAAAAGGTTAAATTATGTTCGTATATATTTATTTCCCAATACGTTATTTACCCCTTCTCTGTCGGATATTCTTACGAATTTCTAACCCCCAAAATATTTTTTATTGCATAAAATCAATATATATTCTACCCTAAAATGATAAATGCAAATTATTTTTTCAGTAAGTAGCTTTTTACTTGTTTTATAGTCGGAAAAATTTGTGATATCCCGTTCAATGATCTCTAGCTTTCCCAGCAATGTACTTTAGTTTAAAATATGAAAAAGTACACTGTGATAATACATATATTAATTCTACTCTTTTGAGGTGTTTAAGATAAATATTTACATAACAAAATAACAAAAGTACTTGTTTAAAAGCTTTTGGAATAATTTATTCAAAAAGATATTTCGGCAAATAGTACCTTGCAGTTAAAACAGCATCACAATCTTCTTAGGACATCAGGGTGCAAAAATCACATTTATCGCAAAACCGAAATCATGCATTACATATTACTTTTTGCTTTCTTTGTTAAACAAAATTTTGACAACAAATCTCAAAAATATCTTGAATGGTTCTTTATTTGAAATTTTAACACATATCACGAGATTCAATGGATGTTATTAGTGTTAGATTCCAGGTGGGAAATCTCACTGCGATAATTGGGAAGCAAAGAATACTAGTTACAAAGAATACATACGTTTAAAGAATGTGAAGAAAATAATACATACACCAAACGTTTAACACGCGAAGCCGACAGAGAAGGGGTTAATTATAGCTGATTGATACTTTTACAGAGACATTATTACAAAAATGTATCAATGTAGGCACTAAAAATCATCTAATCTTATCTCAGTTATTTGCAAGATTTGTATATACTTAGGGATTGCAATACCGGTATTTTGAGCCATTTGTACAATTTTGTAATACCGTATTCACAAGTTTAAATACCGGTTCTTCAGTATTTACTAGAAATTTTTTAAACTGTCTCCACTATATGCTCAGGGATCGACAACCTAGCAAAATAGTATACGTTTTTGTTTTTATGCCTCCTTAACGGGCGAAATTAATTAGACTGTGAATATAAAGTTGCATTGCACAATCAAGAGAAGTGATAAAATATGTGAATTATCCAAGTAAGTGGGCCAAAACTGTTATATTAAAACTCACATCAATACTGCATATGCGCAAGATTCGTAGTCTGATATTCGTATCTGTGATAACAAGATTGTAATTGTGAAGAAAGTTTGTAATATTTCGATATTTTTTTTAATTGGAGAGTTTGTTATTCGCATTGTATTTGCATATCATAGTTGTATTTACTTTTTTTTCATTATTTTAAAAATAAAGATGAAAAAGAAGAAACGAGACTAACCAATTCAAATTTGATCAAGTTTATAGTAAATTTTCTTAAAATTTTTTACCCACAAACCTTATCCATATTTAGAAGGATTCGGTACAGTTATCGACGATGATTATGATGCTAATGTCGATAGTGAAAAGGAATTGTTTCTTAAACAAAAATTAGAATTAGCGATGAGTAAAAAAAAATTCAACAAAAAATGCAATGCACAAATCAGATATATCCAAAATTATCCGACGTGAAGCCGAATTATATGAAGATGAGAGATTTTGAAGTAAGTACTTAGAAAAAGTATATCGTGTTTTGCTAACAATAATACCAACTAGCGTAGATGCCGAAAGAACGCTTTTTTTTCGACAGCTGGTGATTTGTGCACATCATTACATTCCAGACTTAATGACAGTACAATTAATGTAATATGTTTTTTAAGATCACATTTCAAAAATTTGTAATAGTACCACAGACAGAATAGTGCTATTTACACTTTTTTGCGATTTAAATAAATAAGATGTTCCTTTATTATTTTGAGATTCTTTATGTACTGTTATAATTAAAAATTATGAATTAATTTTTTGTGTATTTACACTCTCTAATAAAACTGGCAAATAAAACAAAGAAACACCTGTATTTTTTTTCTTTTCCTAAAATTTTTACTACCGGTATTAAAACGGTATCCCGGTATAAAGATCTAAAAAATACGAATACCGGTATTGAAATTTTGGTTCGATATTGCAATCTCTATATATACTATATGAATATCTTGGTAACGTTCTTAACTGTGTTCAAAACTGAGCATTCAAAAGCTGAGTTTTTATAATTATTACTACTGACTTTATTATTTTTGGACAGATATTTTGTTTATAAAACGCAATTGGGAGAAATAAATATTCTAAAATTTTACCGATATTTTTGTCTGGGAAGTATTTTAAGATTTTAACGATTATGTTACAATTGATGACGGACTGCCTATCTGTGCAACTGAAGTTCAGGTATTTATTGATTTGTCGGAGCAAAATTGAGAGAGATAATGAAATTCTTATAAAGGTTCTTATGTTTTCTTTTGTTTTACATCGTTTGGAAACTATGAAAAACTATGCGAGGATTAAAAATATATTATTCTAGCCAAAGCGAAAAAAATTCGATCAGAATCAAAAAGAATTTCAGACAGTATTAAAAATTTCCAATCCAGATATAATGAATAAACCCGATTTAACGAACAAAATATTCGGTCCGGATGAGTTTATTAAATCAGGGTCCTACTGTATCTCCATAAATAAGGGAAATTGGATTTGCATTGTATGTATATCATCTTACAGAGACTTGATGAAATTGTTAGAAACATGAAGAAATAAATTTTTAAACCTACAAAATAAAATATTTTAAATATTTTCTTTTTTATGTTAATCATAAAAGTAAATGAGTGAAATCAAAATCAATTATGTGAGAAATCTAACTATACCTAATTAAAATATCTTTAAGAAATTCTAAGACGTACAACATTTGTTCAGAATAGCTTATACGTATAAAAAATACAAATTGTTCACTGTTTGATTTCTCTCCAATTTTTCAAACTTGAAAGTATTGTCCAAATTTAGTGAATTTAAGTATAATATCTTCATTTTATACCAATTTGAAAATATTATCCCTTTGCAAACTAAAGTCACTTATAAATCTGTTTCCTTATTCATATAATTTAATCACAATTCAGTACTTTTATCGTTGAAAATTTCAGTACTATAATTCTGTTTTGTAGGTTATATTATAAATCTCGATATCCACAGTTTATATATAACTTACTGCTGTCAATCCAGCAGTAGCTTTGTGTAATGAACTGTTTTCAAAAACTCATTTTTGAACTTAAAGAAATGTGTTACTTTATAAATAGATGTATTTCAATTCAAACTATTCTTTACTCGTCATAAATTTAATTCCAATTTATTTGATAATACTTTTTTAATGATTTACTTATTGTATATAAATAAAGTAATCCAAAAAAGAATAATAAGTAAAATTAGATAATAGCTTTTTTATTTGCGTAATTTTTTTTTAATTCTAATATAATAAATAGATCTGGAATGAAAATATAAAGAAATACTTCGAGAATTTGGTATAAATTAGAATTTGGTTACATTATTTGGTATAATATAGAAATTTGTCCCCATACATATAATAAAATAAAAAGCTAGACATTTTAGCTAATAACACTGTAAGAAATTAATTTATTCAATTATTAATACAATATTTTCATGCAATAAATAATTAGCAGAACAACCTTGTATCACGAATGAAAAGAAAAGGACTTTGTTAATTTATGATAAAATGTCTCTTTGAATGTCTTGAATGTCTAAAAATAGGGAACAAAATGATTTTCTATCATTAATTTCAAACAAACTGAGAATTTAAAATGTCAAGTAATCCTACTAAAATAGTCAATGAATTGTATAACTCCAACTTTAGTTAGTTAGAATTTTATTTTATTTTATTATAAAAGGATATTATATTAAAAATATTTTTTCATTATTTCTATCTACTACGCACCGCTAAAGGAAAGAAAATAACTCATCAAAAATTCGACTTTTTTGTGTGTGACTTCTTACACACACACCATATATATATATATATATATGCATGTGTGTATGTGTGCGTATGTATATGTATGTGAGTGTGCATATGTGTGTGAGTGTGCGCATGTATGTGTGTGTATGCGTGCTTGCGTAAGTGTATGATAGAAAACAGTTTTTATTTATTACTCAATGTTAATTATCACGTTTTTATAAAAAAAAAAAAGTAAAGAGAGCATAACATTAAAAAAACAAAGTATTACAATTTATTTTTGTCCTAAAATATTTTCATAATTTATTGAAGTTAAAACTTATTTAAGTTAAAAACATGCAACCAACTTTTGCATTTGTTGACCATTTTCTTGACAAATCGTGTAAAAAGTTTCGAAAAACAATTAAAAGTTCTACATTTGTTGTTCCCCGTTGCCAGTTTTCTGAACTGAAAAAACGAAAGCCGAAAACGAAGCAGGTGACAAATAAGTTTTTGTCACAAACGATTTTCATTCTATTAACAACAGGTAGTTATTTAGAAACATTTTCTCTAAATATTGATACTAAGTTGCTCAAGAATTCTGCAATGACTTCTGAAGTATCACTGGACAATTTCCGTTTGTTACTGATGACGAAATTGTTAAAAAGCAATCAATAAGTATCCAACTTCCTAAATAACATGATCATAATTCATAACGACTTTCATGCTAAAAACATCTGCAGTGCCGACAAATAATTAATTTCCGTGCTAGTGCTGCTAGATTAACAAAGTGCAAATTAACGTATGTCATGTTTTTTGTTTCACTTAAATCGTATTTCATTCTATTAACAACAGGTAGTTATTTAGAAACATTTTCTCTAAATATTGATCACATAAGTATGCTTCAAGAGAACTTCTGGCAATTGACTTCTGAAGTATCACCTGGACAATTTCCGTTTTGTTACTGATGACGGAAATTGTGTTAAAAAGCAATCATATAAGTATCCAACTTTTCTCTTTAAATACACATGATTCTATTAATTCATATACGGACCTTTTTTCATGCTATAAAGAACATTCTGCAGGTGCTTCCGAACCAAAAATGAATTTACATTTCCGTTGCTAGTGCGTTGCTAGATGTAACAAAAGTGCAAAATGTATTTACGATATTGCTCATTGTTTTTCTGATTTCCTCACGTTTCTAAGTGCTGTAATATATCGTCAGTTTCTTATTGAAACATATCCGGCTACGACAAGTGGTATCGTTAAAGAGAACACGTAATGTTATTAAAAGGGAAAAAAATTTATTTGAGTTAACGTTTTACCTAATTTTGCTTACCGGTTGAAATTTTTAGGGACAAGTGAGTGTTTGATGATGATTCCAAGTAAACAAGTACAAAATAACTGGATAGTTAGTTAAAATGCATCAAATTTTTGTAGTAATATCAGAAGTAATAAAAGAATGATTTATTGTTATTGTATAAATAAGAGCTGATTTAAAATGTTCCGACACAGTCGCTAATTGCATCCTTATTCGCTATAACTAAACTGCGCTACCATCAAGGATGATAGTATTTTTGTTGTATATTGCTTTACTTTTCTAGTATATGCTTTAGTTTACGTTTTATATTAAATTCTGTTTCATATTGTAGAAATTAAATGAATAAGAAGAAAGAGTTCATTCCGTGGGAAAACTTTTTAATTTAGATTTTTATCAATTAAAATGTCATTTAAAATCTAAATTAACAAAAATAAGCACTGAAAATTTAGAATAGATGAATTTTAAAAACAATCAACTTTTAGTTTAGTAATTTCATAATTTTTTTTTCAAACAACTTTTTAATTTAGATTTTTATCAATCAAAATGTCATTTAAAATCTAAATTAACAAAAATAAGCACTGAAAATTTAGAACAGATGACTTTTAAAAACAATCACAATTGTATATATTTATGTTATTTTGACTATATTTTTATTGATTTTAAATGATTGGATCTATATATTTAATTCCTAATGATTCTTTTCTAGAAATTCGTTACCAAACATCAAAACCTTTCAGATACTTTTACTTCCAATTAAAATTAGCTTGTACATTTACAAAACCGTAACAATGTACAGATTATTGAAAGATTTCATATACAAAATTTGCATTTTTGGTATCAAAATTGATTACCAGTTGAATTTAGAAATAAATTAGAGTTCGGTAGAGGACTAAATGATTAACGTATCTATTTTATGAATTTATTTTCTTAAAAAGAAAAGTATTTAGTTATTGCTGAATTTGTCATTCTGTACTATAAACCCTAATTCAGTATTTTATCGCAAGTAATACATAACATTAATTTATTTAATTGCTTTCACTACTTTCATTCAATGAACATTTTAATTGTAATAATAAAACCAAGTTTTCATATATCTAACACTAATATGAAATAAAGGAACTCTGACCCACCGAAACTGTTGATCCATTTGAGCCTTCTCTATTCTTTTGTCTTTTGCCCGTCGATTCTGAAACCAGATTTTGATCTGTGTCTCCGTCAGATCCAACGATTCAGCAAGTTCGAACCTCCGTGGTCGACTGATGTACTCATTTCTGTGGTATTCCATCTCCAAACGAAGAGTTTGTTCGCTCGTGAAAGTCGTCCTCTGTCGTCTTTGCCGACCATCCTTGCGCCTTCGACGGTGAACTTGAGGGAGAAGAAGAAACAGGAAATTATTAATTTTCTGTTGAATTACTCCAGAAATATAGAGCATATATCATTTGAATACATAGAATATTTATCGAACTAAATATTCTGATTTTGATAACCCATGTCTCTATCTAATGATATACTTATACGAGGGGGAATTGGAAAATAAGTTTCCCCCGTCGACTGTGGTCAGAGTTATGTATGAAAGTTAAACAATTGAATGAGACATTAAAGATAAGACATAACTTTATTTTTCTACATAAGTACCAAGAACATTGAGGTATTTGTCATACCGCTTGATAAGCTTCAAAAATTCCTCCAGGAAAAACTGATGGCTTTACATTGGGAAAAAGCATTCTGCGGCTTGTTTCACATCAGCGATGCTTCCAACTTCCTTGCGAGATTCTTCTTGAAAGCCGGGAACAGATGAAAGTGCGAAATGAGGATTGCATGGAGGATTGCAACCAACCAAGAGTGGCAATATGGTTTGTTGCAACTCTTGGCAGTATGGTATGTTTGCAATATAGAGTGTGATTTCGCATTGTCATGCAACAACAGAATGCTAGATCTGAGAAGCCCAGGCCACTTTTTCCGAATCCATCTGCTTGATCGCTGCCGACCTCTACCCAGTGATGTATCGGTGTCTTGCGCGTTCACCTGCTGTTTCGTCGTTTGCCCATAGCCGTTAAACGCTTCTATCGTATGCAAAACCCTGAATTTTTCCTAGAAGGGCTTTTGAAGTTCATCAAGCGGTATGGCAAATGTTTCAATGTACTTGGTACTTATGTGGAAAAATTATGCCTTATCTTTAATGTCTCATTCTATGTTTTGACTTTCATACACAACTCTGACCACAATCGACAGGGGAAACTTATTGTCCAACTCACCCTCGTATATTTATAAATTCTTCCTCTATAACCCTGTAAATTAATGATAAAAAAACATTTTTATTTTCGAATTTTAAAATATTCGACAAAATAATGAAATTTGAATGATGAAGCATAAGAAGTCATATGGATTTTTAATCATTCCTTTAGTTTATAATTTTAGACCCATTTGACAAGAATGGCTATTGATTTTGCTAATTTAGAGCTACGAATGACTATTGTGGAAGTTGAATTAAAAGAAGCTAAATTTTTAAAACTCTTATATATGCGGTTTCATCATTTTTTTTTTTTAATTTAAGGTTGGCCGAAATTCAAAAAATTTAGTCTTTTCAAAATTGTAACTTATTTACTGCTACGTTCTGAAATTTGAAAGACTTCCAACGTATGATTTATATCATGTTCTTAAATATGTATATTTTTAAGCATGGTAATATAAATAACAAATAAGAGTTGGATTACATGTTTTATTTACTATAACGTACTTTGAAAGAAAATCGAATAATTCCTATGACGCTGCAATGAGAAATAATCTGAAAATATTTTTCTGATTAATTATCCCATAACAATTATCAAGATCGCATTTGTGTTCTAATCCGCAATGCTAGTGGGGTTTTTCCCACCATTTTTTGGATTTACTTATCAGACTTACTTTACCTAGCATCAAAGGAAATTAATTTTTAAAATATGCATTTTTTAGTCCTTACTACATAAAATAAATCTAAGAAAATATGCTATTCAAATGCAATAATTTAAAACGAATTTAATTTTATACATAGGGGTTTTTAAACATGGCAATTTAAATAAAATTTTAAAGCACTGATTGGGTACATTTTAAAAGTTTCTTAATTCCCCTATTTATGATGAATTCCAAACATGTAGTAGATATTTGGAAAATAACATCACATTCGATGGCAATGGCTTATACAATATTCGCAGTCCTAAATACAAAGAACAAGTGATTTAAATATTTAACTTTATTATTTTATCAGCATATTAAGCGTAATTCCTTAACTCAATTTTGAAATAGAAAGATAACCTTATCTTAAAACAAGTAATATAAAAAATTAAGTCAATTCCTACTTCAGTCAACAAAGAAATATTTTATTTTAGTTACTTTTTATTAAATAGTTACAATTAATATAAATATGCATTGACGTATGGCAGAATCAGAATATTAAGTGACAAAATAGAAAAAGCTATTTTTCTTGTGATTTTCCATTTTCCTTTCTATATATGGTGTGTTAGACTATTTTTTGTTTGTTTTACTATTTATTCATTCATTAAATTTAATTATACTAATAAAATAATTTAGTAAAAAAAGGAATCACATTCTCAGAAATTAGGCCATTTCAGGTGGGATTCAAACCCACGACCTTCAGATTAGAAGTCCAACGTGTTATCCATTGCGCTATATTGACAATTTTTGTTTCGATATATGCTGTTGGTCTATTATTTTTGCTTGTTACTATTTATTCTTTTTTAAATTTAATTGATAAATGTATTAACATCAAGTATCATCCATTACAAGTTTAAAAAGATGTATTTGAACTTGAATGGATTAATAGAAAGTATTTTATTAATGATTGAAAATTTGTAAACAAGATATATATATATATATATATCTGTATAAAAATTTACAAAATGTTCTTCAAATCGGTCTGTATCAGAAAAGGGAATCAGCTAGTGCATGCCATGGTAATTAATAATTACTTTAGAAAATTCTGAAGACGGAAAATTTACTTCAGTTATACAGTAGAGTCTCGAAACCTTGACCTAATGTATACCGAAGGGTGGCCGAGTTTTTGAAAACGCCAGGTTATCGAAATTACAGGGATAAAAATAAATAAATAAATAAATGCGATTGTTTCCTCAGAAAATATTGTACTGCACTTGTTTGTTTGAGAATATAACAGAAATAAACTGCCCAAATACCCTTGAACAATAGGAAAATATGTAATTTATGAAGATAAAGAGATTTTTTTTACTGCATGAAAATCTAGAAATATTCAGAGTACGGATCTACAGGTGGAGTTTTTGGAACTGCATGGATGGCCGAGTTATCAGGATTGCCGGCTTATCGAGTGCCGAGTTTTCGGGACTCTACTGCATTAGATACTTTTATATCCATCATCCCGTTACAAACAAGAGTTTGAGACAACTAGAAATAAGCTCAACGTGTTTCATGTCCTAATGTATAAAAAAATTTAATTTCTTTTTAATCAAGTAAAACATTTTCTTTTATAAGAAGTATACTTTTCATCAATCAAAGCATAGGAATATGAGCTAAGCTTAAGTTCCGCTCATTTTGAGAATGAGATAAACTCCAAACATATTTTCAGACAGAAAAACTTTCTAATTTTCATAAAATAATGTCTTTGTAATTCAGAAACTTATTTATTATACTGCATAAGACTTTAGTATAAAATTTAGCTACATTTGTTTATTGTCTTTTATAATATTTAGAAACTTTACTTAAACATGTAACAAAAATTTAACTAAGTATTACAATGTAAGAAACAAACACCTGACTTATACAACAAAAGAAGGAAATTTTCAGATAGAAAATGATCAGATGAGTATTATTATAAAATATACAGATTTTTTTTCCGATAGGTTAAGGAAATCAGAACAGAGTATTAATATTGGAACATTTTTCTACCAGAAAAAGTATTCCAAAGATGGATTCTATTTCTTAGCAATCCATGAAAACATCTTAAAGCCTGAAAAAATTTAAAACTTATATTCAGTCGGCAAATAAATAAATAAAAACCTTATTAGAGGGAAATTCTAAAATAAACAACGTTATTTTTACTTATTGTAAGTTAAATTCATTCAGAACTTTTATGAATTTCAAATGTTAAATGAGTTTTTCGTTTTCTGTGTGTATCAAAAAAATTGAAATTGAAATTCATTTGTCATAATTGAATATTGTGAAAAGCAATATTCAGTTATGACAAATAAAAGGAATTTTAAATCACACAACACAAAAAAAATTTCCTGATTTACATATAAAAAGTACTTTATAATTTATGTCCTACTAACGGTTGCCTGGTTTGAAAGCGCAGAAGAAAAAACTAAAAAAAATTAGCACTTAGAAAAAAATTTAAAATATTTATTGAGAATATTGAATAGAACATTTTAAAAGAAGAAAAAAATAAGGTTTTCAACTTGAAACCTCATTTTGTAGATTTTTCTTCCGGAGAATAATCAAGTATTTTACTTCATTTTGTCTTAATAAGACATATATTTTATTTCAGCAATTGGACTTAATGCTTTTAAGAAGAATTGCTTAAGTTATACAGATTTACATTAGGATTATATTTTAAAACTCATTCGAATATTTGATGCTTGTAATTAATTTATTTTTCATGAAGTTAAATACTTGCTAAAGGTGAAACAACATAATCGACTAAAGCTTGTTTGCTTGTCTAGATGCTTGCACTGAAAATGAAAAAGAACAATTTTGATCTTAGCTGCTTTAACACCTTTGTAAGACTGTAATTTTTATCTGTAACACTGTATGCGTTACTTATTTGGTAATACTTTAAATGTCACAAAATAAATGCACTTAAGATATCCGACTACCCTAAAATCGTGAGTTTTTTTCAGAAACTGATAATTTTTTGTATGTTTTTATTCTAAAGGCCATCTTATTCGCTTTATAAAAATACCAATTTTTTTTTTATTTTCCGTTGCCTAGAACAAAAGCTATAAGTGTTTTAGTAAAAGCAGATACCATAACTTTAAACAAGATATATGTCAAACTTTAAAATGCGTTTTACTCGAAAGGTGTTTTTTTAAATGCTCAAACCCTGACAGTGATTGCTCAAAAAGTGTTTTACATAATTTGCTGAATTTTTTTTGTATATATTATGTATAAGAGTAGAGTGTGTTTTTACCTTCCGATTTATCAATCACAAATTTAAATTACAAAATTTACAGTCCTTTATTTGAATATAATCACTGTTTTTTTAAACAATTTAATCTAATAACTAAGATAAAGGACTCTAGGTTTTGTAAGAACTAAACTATCTTTTATCCTGAAGGTCATTTCAAAAAGGAATAGCGAAATAATACATCAGAATTGAAAAATTGAGAATTTGTTCATAAACTTTTACGTATTTTTGTGTAAATTTTTACCATTTTTTTCCCATTTTAGTAGTAATAATTTATTTTTCTCTTCTTAATTTTATCCTTTTTTTTCTTAAAATATACTAAATAAATCTAATAACCACAAAAAAATCTCCATTTTTAAAAAAAAAAAAGTTGTCGCAAGCAGTTGCGCGCGGATACCTTAATAGAAGAAAGAAACATACAAGTAAAAGAAAAAGCTTGGGGGAAAAAAACTGGAAAATACATTACCAGTTTCCTTTTTTCAACATTTAAGTTGATGTTCTGGTTTAGTGATTGACAAGTTTTATTTTAGAAATGAGCCAAAAATATATGACGAGTCAATATAATTTAATAAAACAAGTCATTCTTAACCAGCTGATTCACATATACCATAAATTGCAGTTTAAACTCTTTGAAATCAACTGGTAAATATCACACAATATTTTTTATTTTTTTTCTTGTATTTTGATATTTATCTTCTTCATGTATCAAAACAATCTGGGCAAATTATAACATTTTAAAGCCCTTTTGCACTTACTGTCATTTTATATTTTACAAACCACTGTTTCTCATGAAAGAACATTATCGTGTTTTTCAGCTACCAAACACGATCCAAGCAAATCTTTCACTTACTGCAGTATAATGTGGAGCATCACTGTTTTAGACTGCATGGATTCAAAAAAAAGTTTCAAAATTGCCTGTAAGGTCACAAGAGTAAATAGTATTTAGAAACTATACAATTACATTAAGTACAGGTTGAGCAGGCCTGTTACACACAGTTTCTCTCTTAAAATTTGGGGATTTTCTTTGATATTGTTGAAAAGTTTTATTACTTCCACCTTCTTACAGATGAACTGTGATGAGCAAATGAGTAGCAGTATATAAAATGATGTGAAGTGCAGTTAAGAAAGACAGCAATTCTAAGATCAGACAATATTACTAATCGATTGCTTATTGAAATCGTAATTTAATGTAAAGAAGTTGAATACAATTTAATCCGGTGTCGGATACGATTAAAGTAATAATTTTCGGATTTTTCATCATTTATCAATGTTGAATAGCATCCCTAGTTTACATCCCGTTTTGTGGATAACAAGTAAGTCACCTTTTATTACATATAGATGCGCGATAAACTTGGTCTTCCTCTCTAACCCTATTGAACTAGCCATTAAATCAGCGTTTCTCAAACTGCGGGGCGCGCCCCCCTTGGGGGGCGTGACAACTTTACGAGTAGGGCGCGAGCATATTGAAAAGTCAAAAACTGAAGATTATTTCAAAAAAATTATTAATTTACTTAAAGTAAACAAACAAAATACATTCTGACGTTATAAAAATTAAATACACATTTACACTGATATATTACGTATAAATGTATCAATGCTACACAATGTATTTTATGATTAATTAAACAATACTAAGTCAAGAACACCATGTAATTGTCATATAAAAATAATATACAAGAATAAGTACATCTTTATAATTTGTACGGTTTATAATTAATCCCTCTGCCGATTGAAAGTTACGCGATTCGCTTCCCAATGCCAACCGTTTTCTACGTAGCGGTGTGTATGTGATGTATTGGGGGGGGGGGTAAAGCAGCAAATCCTTTTGAAGTAAGTAAATCTTCCGCGAACATTGCCAAGGTCAATTCCAAAGACTTCGGAATAATTTTATAAATGGCAGTGCAGAAAAAAGGTCGTACCTCGGAAAGACGTATATATACGTCCGGGAAAACTAACGCTTTGACTGAGCGAGACGTTTATATATGTCGGTGGCCCTTAAGAGGTTAAGGTCGTACCGTAGTTTAAGGTCGAAGTACAGTATTATTGAATACCAATACATTGTTATTGTATGGGGCGCGATGAAAATTATGATTGAATGTTGGGTCGTGAATATCAAGTACTGCATTAAATAGATAGATAAGTTCTATAATTGTGTTCATGATTTTTATCAGTGTTGCTTTGTAATGGTCTCGATACCAACGTACATTTCGGATCCGAGATTTAAGGTTCGGAATCACCAGAGTTAGCCGAATTTTCATGCTGATATATTTATGCATGTATCTTGATGTATAACGTAATATAGAATGACAACAATATTCCCGCAGTATGTTTTATTAAATGTCTCGTAAATTTAAATGTAAATTCATTTTTCATAATAATATTTTCCAATATTTTTACTTTTAAATATACAAGCAAATAAGAGTATTTGAATGATTTTATACATTTTTATTGTGACGAATTTTGTTTTTTTGCGCATACAATAGTTTATATATTAATTTATAGATAAATGTAATCAAAAATATTCTGCTTATGCAAAAAGCATTCATATTTCTACGAAAATTTTCACATAGGCCCAAAAAGGGAGAGTGTCTTTAAATTATTTTTTACAACATTGAAATTGAGAATTTCTATTCGCGCGAGCTCATTTCAAAAATCTGTGGCAGGTTTGCTGAAACGCTTAGGCAAATCATATCTGTTTTGCGGGCATTATTTTTCAGTCACTATTCCGGTAAAAGGAAATGAACAAAATGTAAGTGATAAGCTGATAATAATAATGCAATTTTAGATTTTTAACTTAAAAAATAAACACTGATTTTCATAACATTAACTTATAAGCAATGCTCGGGCATTGTACTCAAAACTGTTATAATGTAACTGTAAGAAATATCTTTTTAAATCTTTTAAAACTAACAATAATAGTAATAATAACTCATATATACAATCCATGTCAAATTTCTACATTTATAAACTATAAGAAAGCACTACTCTAAAGTGTTTTCATACCAGTTTTCTCCTATCTCTTTGAAGTAAAAATGGGTAAAACATAAATTTAATGAATATATATTTTTGACTGTGGGAAATAAGAAATTTTTACAAAAGCAGGAATCGAAGTTAATTAATCGACAATCTTTCACATCCCTTTTATACATACTTTTTCCCCTTTTTAATATGAATTATAATGCAATATAATAGAAGTCATCTTTTAAATGTTACTAAAGAGACACGAATATATATATAACACGAATTATCTAAACTTAGGAAAACAAAATCAATTTATATGCATATTTTCCCTATTTGTTGGATAAGAAAACCATAGATGGGTCCTTGTGACTGCTGGAGAGGTTCGTGGTAAATTAAAGTTTATTAGGGGTAATTGGACAGCCTTAGAGGTTGCGAAAAGCATGATATGAAGTAAAATGTTTGTGACCCATTTCATGATTTTTACGTAAAGCTTATAATATTATAGATAGATAGAGAGATACAAAAAATAGAAATGTTTGATTGAAGTCGTGCAGATCGTGGGTGCAGCCAGTGTCGATTTAAGCTCATTTCGGGCCTTCTTGGTATTGAGAGATCGAAATTTGTAACCAGAAAAATCTAGTTAAGTCCAGCTTATCCGAGCTCCTCTAGACCCCGGACCCCTGGGCGCCCACCCCAAGCCCCAGTGGATAAACCGGCACTGGATGCAGCCATTTGTGAGTTTTAAATAGGAACAAAACAGTGTAAAACATTCGAGAGATATGAAGTGAATGAAGTAATTTTTTTTACATTTGTATATAAAGCAGTATTATTCTTTGTTGTTAAGAAGATTAAGTACATTACCTAAATATTTTTGAATATGAATATCTCGTACATAAATTTATTAACCAAAAAGTCATTGTTTAGTTTTACAGAGAGAAAAAAAAAGGAAAGGTGAAAAAATAGCTGAATTTTTATAAAATCGACTTATTATGTTATGTTTATCAATATCATTTTTATTTTTAATTTATCATTTTCATGACATCAAAGTTAAATTCGTAAATTTTCTATAATGCACGAAAAAAGGTTTTCCCACGTGGACCAATTTTTGGAATAAAAAGAAGTCCATGGGCACATCAAGTTTGGGAACCATTGGTCTAGAGAATCCATTTACAAAATTTTTCTTAAAAGAATGTGAAATTTACATTCGTGCAATATAATGACAAAAATGATTGAAAATCCTTAGTAATAACAATAGCTACGTGCCGAAATAGCGACAAATGCTTTGTGATATCAATATAGGGACGAAATAAGTGTGGTACTATTACTAGTGAGATATTACAAGTGACAGTTTTTTCAATATAAAATGTAGTTTTATTGTTTTTGTGCTTTCTTAATATCAAAATATGCATGCAGCACTAAAAAGAATAAATAAGGAATAAAACAAAAAAAATATTTTTAGTAAAAATAGAAGATTATGAGGTAAAAAAAAAATGTTTTCACACAAAAGTGAGAAAACATATCAAAAATTATTTTTGCCCGGATTCTTTACAAATAGTTAATTCTGTAAAGAAACTTTAGAGTTAAAATTATATTCTTCATGCAAGGTTCATAAAGACGCAATCATTAATTGTTGGTTTTTCACCTGTCATATGTGAAGGCTTAATTTGTTTCCGCACGAATGGAGCTTTTACAAAAAACAAAAACAGAATAACTATTCTGTGCCCGTACTAGAAGTGTGCATTTTATTTAAAACATTCTTTTTTACCATCTTTTTTGTATCATGTTTCTAACGCATTCTAATGTAGTAATTAAGAGTTATTATAATTTCCATAATTAAATGGCAATTAGAAAAATTAGCATCGAGAGACTAATTATGGGAGAGAACAAGTGGTAAGGTAACAGTAAAAAGTATTTCCAGTACTTCTAGATTTTTTTTTTAAAAAAATCATCCAAAATTCTGTGTTAACTTTTGTTTTATTTTGAAAGAAATTTTTTTACGCGCGTGTAAACAACGTCAATTGTAAACTTTCCTTGCTTTTCAACAAAAAGTAAAAAATGAAAGTTTAGTTTTAGGCTTTTTAAACATTTTTCTCCCAAAACTGATTTAGGAAATTCGTGCTCCTTAAATGTTTCCTGGTTGCTTTCTTTAATTAAATGTTCATTTTTCTTTTATTTTTGAAGAAACTTTGTATACGAAGGAAAAAATTTGATTTTTATATAGTTACATTGTTAAAATAAAGAAACTAGACAATCAGTGAGCTAATAACTCCTTATATCAAAAAACTTTGATGAAATATTCTTTATTTCTGTTGCATAAGATGATCTGATTTTAGCCGGGGAAAAATATTTCATCTCATAAAATAAACATTAATTTTTCTTTACGTTCGAATCTCTTGCATTTTACAAATAGAAAAAGGGAAAGGGGAAAAAGTAGCTGAAATAAATTCATTTGGGAATAAGGTAATATACATAAATATTCTAATAAAAAAACGACGATATGTCACCCTTTTTTAACTATTTAAATTTAATTTTTTACTTCATTTTTTGAATTTATAAATCATTTTTCACTAATATGTAATTTTATTCCTAAATGGAGTCCTTATTTGAATTTAAATTAACAACTACCATCATTTATAAGTCGACTTGGTAGCTTAGAGGTAATGTTCCCGGCCTCATAAGCCCAAGATTGAGAGTCCAATCCTGGCTGGAATCGATACATTTTCTGGAGGCGAAAATCGTAGACACGCAGATCATATGATTATGTGCCATGTAAGAGATCTTTGGACTCTGGTACTCTCCGAAAAATTAAAACTCACAGCAATATTTAATATTCGACGAGAGATTGAATTGAATAAATTCAAACATCAAAGCTTTGGTAGTGGGAAACGCCACTAGATGGTGCCACCGATGAAATAGCTCTCACATTTGGATACTTGGCGTGTCTGCAAAGGCTATACTGCCCAAATGCAGGCGATTTGAAAGTAAACCCCTTCATAACTAAATACACCATTAATACATTTAATTCATTTAATTCATATTACTAATTAAATTTTAACTATCCGTAGTTTATTTTATTAAAAAAAATTCCTAATATCTTTAAGTAGATTCTTAAGTTTTAATCTTTAAATGTTAAAAGTTTAAAAAGATGAAAAGTTTGATGAACTTTTTACGAGATGGGTTTAATATTTTTTCAGTGATTAATATTTACTGAAACACATATGTATCATACACACATATTTTGTAAAATAAATCACATATTTATTAACAAACTAAAAATGTTAATATTTTTAATAAAAATGTATTGGCTAAAATACAATTGCTTTTAATAGAGAAACAAATTGTGTACCTATATTCGCAAATTATAAATTGAATTTTATTGTAATTTACTTCACAGCATCTAATACTAATTTCTTACGTCTTTTTTTCTTTTAAGGAATGTACAAAATTTGTAGTATGCAATCATTTGAAATAAACTGCTTACAATTTCTTAAAATGATTATAATTGCTATACGTTTTTTAAGTTTAGTGGAACATAGCTAAATACAACAGTTAGGAATTGTTCGACTTTCATAAACAAAGAAAATTGATAAGGGGAAGGAAATAATAAATTGAAGAATAATCCCGAATTGACAACTAAGATTATAAAAAAAGAAATAATAATTTATTAAATAATTCGACATTTCCCCAGAAATTGTTAAACTATTGACAAATAAAATATTAATTAAAATTTGAAAATATCATTTAATTTACCATATTTTAACCCGGTTTTGCCTCTACACCACACCAGGCTCACCTTAAGATAACGAAAATACGCCATCGAGTAATAGGCTATAATATTCCTCGCTTCAGTAGATGAATATTACTAACTCAAACGATAGGAAATGGTAGCTACGAGATACTAAATTGTCATTGGTTTACTTGACGCGAGGTCTATAATTTACTAACAATACCTATAAAAGCTGAAATGAGGTTCACGTGTCGTAGTGAGCGTTGATAGCCCTAAGTACATCTAAAAATTATGATGAAATAGTGTTGATCGATGAGGAAAATAAACTGGGAGAGAAGATAATGGACAAAACTTGTTTAATCATAGTGATCAGGGGGCATCGAGAGGTGAACTTTGCGCACGACAGACGGGTGTTGAAGAGAGATTGCGGCCTCTCTGTAATGTATAAAATCTTTATTTCAACACATTTTAAGAAATTTATTAAAGAGACATTTAACATCAAATCATGAAAAATGAAACATTCATTTTCAGTGCATAAAAAAATTTCATGCTTTGATTGCAAAAGAAAAATTAAAAATGTTTAATAAGTTTAAAGCTAAAGAGAATGAAGAAATGGATATACACTTAGTGTTACACAAATAAACGTTACGGAAAAAAATATAATTTCGTTAAAATGTTTAAATCTCAAAAATAATAAATATCTATCCATCGTACAAATATGAGTATACATAAATTAACAAATATTTGTTCGCAAGTGGTATTGATACAAGTATAACTGAAATTTTAAAAAATTCAGAAAAATAAAGAAACTATTTCGACTTGCAGGCAATGTTAATGAAAAGGCTTACTGAACTTGATTAAAAAATTTCAAGAAATAAAACTGTAATTGTTACAATAAAAATAAGAATTAAAAAGAATGTTTTTTTTTAATTAAATGATTATGATATTTAAGTTTTTCATTCATTGTAAATTCTCTAAAAATTTTCGAAATTAATTTTTTTAACTCTTAAAAATTAATTTTTAAATTATGTATTTGTATTTTAAGTTTTGTATGGATTAGTTTTGTCCATTTTTAACTCTTATTACTCAATACACTGGATGCTTAACTAACTTTTGAAACTCCCTTTTTTTCATACAAATTAAAATATTTCTTTTTAATTCACATTCTACTTATCTATTAAAACAGAAGGAATTACAAAAGACGTAAGAAGTCCTGTGCTTTCCAAAACAAATTATCAATTATGCCAATTAACTAAATTTTAAGTTATATCGTTTTAATAAATAGATACCCAATCACTTCATTTTTGCCCCCTCTAATGATGGAATGCTACTTTTTTTCCTACTTTAACATACTTTCTAAAAGAGGTTAAAAAGAGTGCATAATTGCATTCTCTGAAATGGAATTTTTAATGCGTTTTTATGAAATTTAATTTCAATTACTTTCTATATCATTGAAACATGTGACTGTCAGTCACTAAAATATGAAAAGTTCCCATCGGCTTAGAATTCACCATTTAACTAAATAGAAATGGATAAGGCACAAATTTTATACAAATGTGAAGAAAAAAATTCTTAATATATTCATGGAGTTCGTTTGGAATTGTTGTAAAAACAGTATTTCTGGAGGAGTGGTTTAAAACTGAATGAAAAGGGGGGGGGGAGGCAGAGAAATTTCCATTATTCCCTCAATTAATTCTAATGCAAAGCTGTTACGTAAATAAAAGGTAGAAAAGTTAACACACGTAAGATAACTCAAAGTAGTACAAATATTCGTACTGAATTTTAAATTTTTTAGTACATACAAAAAGTATTGAATTTAATATTATTCAATTTTTAGAACAGAGATTATAACAACTGCATGTGAAAATTTGTTTGAAAGTTTAAAGAAATAAATTGTGTTACAATTGTCGCTATAAGAAATAACTATTAGCACATAATTTGTTCAAACATGTATTTTCGAAACATCATGAAATAAGAAAATATTCTGAAATTGTAAAATTGGTAAACTTAAGAAAGAAAAAGAATTTGCTCCAATCCACACAAACACAGAATACCATAAAGTATAAAAAATGCCTACATAAAAGCAACTACTTCAGATTTATAATTCGAAAGATGGATGCATAAAAATAATTTAAGAAAAGTTAGAAATTTACTCACACAAATCAGATTTTTTTTATTTTATTCACAACCAATAATATATATATATATAGTCCAAATTCCCTACTAAAGAGAGATGAATAATCAATAATCATCAAAACTGGAAAAAAAACACAAATTGAAAAATAAACAAGACATAAGATTTTAAAAAGGATATACTATAAATTATAAAAATAATAGAGTTTAAAATATAAAAATATGGATGCTACAGTTTTATAAACATTGCTGACATAGGACAGCTCTTACATATAAAATAATTTATATAAAAGTCGGTTTGAACATGTTTTTTACCAGTCAACCTCCCCTCCTTCTGTTAATATTACTCAGCAAGAACCTATTGAAAATAATGGATAGAATATCTAAATCCATTAGAAGAAAAAGGTAACTTACCTAAAAATTACATTCAAAAATGCATAGTCCTTGCTAAATCTGAGTATAATAAACAAGCTATTGCCAGATTCTGGACCCAAATGCAAATTCAAAGCATGGGAATGGCTAAATAGTAGCACTTAACAAAAGTATGAAAAGAATAGAAATAAAACATTCTTAGTAATGTACAAATACTACCATTACTTGAGGGACACTAGGATTGTAAATGTATATAATATTTTTTTATAAAAAAATTACTACGGTTGAAATGAATACATAACTTGATCTAACATTAGAATATGGAGGTAACTCTATTTATAACTAGGAAAAATGATAAATTTTTAATAATAAACTATTAATAATCTGAGGCATTTTAATCCTTACTATTTAGAACTTCTTTATTCATATAACTATTAATAAAATTAATAGGGTATTTTTGAAGAAGGAATATTTAGTGAAATGTTTATAGTGTTTTTATTTTTTCTGATTTTTTTGAAACAAGAAAATTATTTCGTTGTATGTAATTAATAATAATATTTCTAAATGTAGAAACATGTATATTGCTCTCCAAATGATGTACTTTTATAATATTGAATTTATATATATATGTATGCATGCATGTATAGTGTATATATGTATATGTATTAATTAAGGAATTATAAGTTTCATTTCATACGAATACGAGAGAATTTGGATTTTCTCACTTAATTATAGTGTTTTCATACAACACCATGGGAGACGTAAGTGCCATGCTTCCATTTTTGTAATCATCGCATTTTTTTTTTCTAGAAAATGTTTTAATTTATTTATTGATCAAAGCTTATTATTTATTTAAAAGTAATCATATTTTATTAATTGCACACTACAAAATTTTGGAGCTACATTTTAAACTTATTAAAATTGAATCTTTGTAAATTTTAAACATTTTAAGAACTTCGATGGAAACGCTACACTTTCAAAAAAAATTGAATAATTGCATTCAATAGAATCATCTTAAATTTTAGAAATTTATTTTAACACAAATAGTCTCATCTATAATAAAAGTTGTTTTCTGGGTTTTTTTTCGATAGTGCAAAAATGTTTTAATAATTTAAAGGTCGGAAAATTTTAATCCCTTTGAAAAAAAATCGTAAGAAACACGGTTTAATTCTAATGGCGGTTAAGTAGTAATAGGAAAAAAAGCATACCTGCCTCCAGACACATAAAAGCAATAATATTTGTAATAGGTAATCATTACGGATGCGTAAAAGATGCGACAATTTTATACGTTGGAAAAAATTCATTTTCACAGATATATCCTTTTGTTGGGATAAATCAGTGATTTCCAAACTTTTTCGACTAATGACTAGTTTAAATGGTTTTCGTGGAACTCCACTCCCCACACTAAGAAGAATTTAACTTTAAGTAATAATTTAAATGAGAGATTAGCAGGATACTTTGTGTAAAAAAATAAATAGCATTTTGAATTTGCAAAACAAAAAACTAATGAAATTTTAGTATAATCTACTAATTGTTTTAATAATAATGTGTGATCCAAGTGTTACCTATACCCAAGCATTATATTTAGTAACTGGAGTATATGCTTGCATTTTTATGCAAACTGCTAAAATTTAGGTCAATGGACATAATCTGCAGTCACAATTTATATTCTGTATTTTATTTGTTTTTATATTTTGCTTTTGTAACTATTCATGTTGAAAAATATTTTCCACTTAAACATATTGTTCTAAACAGCATTAAAATGTTTATAGCTGAGTGAGAAATCTGGTATATTCTGCATGAATTTGCAAACTGAAATGTAGGAGGTGTTCTTGCTGAAATTTAGATTTTTACATCGATTATATTGATATGCATATATGTGTTTCCCTTTCTTTTAATTAAGGTCTTTTTCCCCCTGCAAATGATATAAGGTGCATGTTTTATTAGAAAACTATTGAAAAATTAGTTTTGCAAGACGCTGTACTAACGAATGTCAAATTATTTCTAGGAACCTGGAATAGTAAGCAATAGAACATCCAATGCAAAGCAAATTTATACAATATAAAAATATACAAAATAAAGTTGTACAACAATATAAAAATATACGAAAAATAAAGTTATACAACAATATAAAAATATACAAAAGAAAGCTATAAAACAACATAAAAATATACAAAATAAAGTTATGCAACAATACAAAATAAAGTTATCATATTTAAATAAAATTTTCAGTTTTAATGACTGTGATGAGCTTCTCAGATATTTGTGATAATAGAAACTTCACGGAGAACGGGAATCCATTTTGCATACGAATTTATCATTTTTTTTCTTAAAAAATTTATTGTGATTTGTAGAACCACGGTTTTGTGTAACACAGTTTGAGACCACTGGAGTTGAGTAAAAAATTATTAAATTAATTTCTCCATAACAGATCTATAACTTCTTCAACATAAGAACTACTAAAAATTTCACACAAATGAAAATCTATTTTATCTATTAGAGTTATTTGAAAAAAATTAAAATTATATACTTGCACCATTAAAAAGTATATTTCAGCATTTCTACGTAGGTTGATTTATAACTTTTAACATTGTTTTTAGCACGCTTTTTAAAAGGAATGCACTAATGAACTCTCTGTTATTATACTAGCTCATTGACTCTCAACTTGCGGCCCACGGGCCACATGTGGCCCACAGGACTTTTATCAGTGGCCCTGTCATGGCCTTCTGCATTAATAAGTTCAATTATTTAAGAGCAATGCATTAAAAGGTTATCGAGAAATTCAATCAAGCAGGCAAACAAATATATAAATTTGGCTATCGATGTCGTGCTGGTAAAAGTTGTGGGATATTTTTTTTTCTTTTTGTAATTGTAACAGTTAGTGATGACAAACAACAGTGGAGTAGTGACCATTTTATGGGTAAAACTAACTTTTAATTAACTCTCATACCTTCCATGTGAAAATATCTAAAGAATATTTGCTGTTTCAAGATGATTGTAATCTTGACTATTTAGTAGAGAAAAACAAACAGGAATCAACAATTTTTTTTTTGTCGTGAAAATTTTATATGTAAAAGCATAATTTTGCTCGTCACTATATCATTGAGCACAAATCTTCCGATGGTTCTTTTTCTTCGGCATCTCTTTCATAACGAGATAAATTGGCCTTCTTAAAAAAATCTTACATCCTCAGCAAAACATTTTGTCAGTGGTAAAGTCACAAAATACAGAGGTAACAAAAGCATTCTATAAAATTTCTGACATTATATATGTATATATATATAAACACATGAAGTTGTTAAGGATAAACATATGAATTTATATAGAAATTGTTAGTGTCTCTTAAATGCTTCCAATGCACTCTTTGGTAAATTCAGTTATTTGTTCAGATATCTTTTTCGTAAAATCAAAAATTATTTAATTAAAAAACAAACAAAAACAAAAAAAATCAAAAATGTACAAGAAAGTCTGAGTTAATTTAAAACAGATAATACTGATTTCAGTCTAGAATTCAGTAAAAACTCTTTGCTACCATTCTGCACTTGATAAATTAACATATGAAATAAAAATAAGTCAGGTGTTGTCAAAAGAAAAATCAAATTAGCAAAGTACATGGCAGTTTTTTTTTATGACAGAAGAATGCAAACAAAGGGCTTGATACAATTAGAGAAAGGAAATCAAAATTACCCCATAACTGGGTAAGAAAGGCATAAAACCTTTTTTGTGTATATGTGAGTTGATTTTAATAAAGTTTAATATAACTTTAAAATCAAAACCAAAATTATGAGTTTTAATATTTTGATAATTTTTCCGCATTTTAAATATCCTTGATCTTATAGCACCCCCCCACACACACACATACACACACGCCGTGCGTACACACTCCCATATTAATCCTCATGTTGTGTAAATGAAATAGTTGCCGAGTATATGAAGTTCGGCGGTAAAATAAAAAAAAAAGGTTGAATACCCCTGCACTAAATCTTTCAAACCTAAATATCAAGAAAGGCAACAAAAAAAATCCCTTGACATGTGAGTGAAGAAAAAAATACAATATCAATAACACAAAACACATTAGAAACTTCTTAACCTTACGATAAGCCATCAAATCACGGTCCTCACCCGGGGAAGACATCTGTTGAGCTTTTGTAGAATCTGACCATCCTCTGACCCTTAAAGTAAAAGGTAATCAATAGAACAGATGTCATGTTTCTGCGTAAGAGGGAAATTACGCCTCTGATGTAAGGGTGGGTACGCGAATGGGTATCCGATACTAATAGTTATTGTTATGAGTACTTGTGCCGCTTCCGGTAAAAATTCTGACGGCTAAGGGAAGGAAAATGGGATTTTAAATGGATATTTGGTAAGTCAACTGAGGTTCATATTCGGGAGCTTTTCATGCAACAAGATCACGGAAAAGCGTTTTCAAACTTACTGTATTTAAAGAAAAGGAGGGGCACACACACATTATACGCTTGAATGATACGAATTTTAAATTTGTGTTGACTAAATTTTAATTTTAAAAATTGTATGTATTTGTTAGATTTGCTATAGTATTCTTATGAAACTTATACAAAACAAGCAATGAGTGATAAGTATAGTAGATCTTTTGTTATATCTTACATGTCAGTATTATTTGGAAAAGATTTTGAGAGAATAGGAAATTTCATAAGTATTTAAATTACATTACAGTAGATCGAAAAGTCAATGGTTAAAAATGCATTAGAAAAATTTTTAAAAACTCCAGCATATTTTACTGTTATTTAAACAAATACTACTAATTTTCATTAAAAAAACTCTGTAAAAGTCTTTAAGCAAATTAACAGTTTTTTTAATATTATATTTAAGAAATTTATATACATTCATTTATATGTTATATTTATTAATAATGGATAAAAATGGAAATAATTAAAATCTCGCTGATAGCTGAATTTTGAAAAAATTTTACGTTTATCGAATATATTTCATAAGAAAACAATGAGATTTTAATTAAAATGACGACAAAGGATTTATTTATTACAACATGATGTAGTTAAAAATCTTATTGCATATTTATAATGAGAAATTATTACATTGCTTATTTATAATGATATATTATTACATTGCTTATTTATAATGAAAAATTATACGGCAAGTGAAATTTCATCTAAATATATTGATCATTTGAGGTTTCGCTACTGTTCTATTAAACACTAGGTAAAACCATAACATGTAGATGATATTTGTAACTTTTAATTATTTAATTGTATTGAAATAAGCTACAGAACAAAAACAAAATCTGAGCAACTCTAAAATATTAATGATTAATAATATTTTTCGAAACATTAATTACTGAAGTGAAGAGATTGCACATTTACTTTTCGTAAGTGCATAACCAGTTCAAGTTTTTGTTTGTCTGTGATCTTGTAATCTTTCACTATTTGGACCCTTATATACCTTATATAGATATTTAGATATTTCCTTAAAACTTTTCCATTCACTAAAATTGTCATTTTACTAGCATTTGGAATCGAAAAATTAAAGCCTAAAATTAAAATTTTATACGCGAAAACAATGAATTTTTGTTGATAAAACTTATTACGAAGCTGAAGTATGGAATATAAAAATAACTTATGTCTTTTCTGCATAACATAAAAAAAAATTTAATTAAAAAAATAGAGACATCAAGTGAAAAAAAATGTTACCAAGTTAACTTATAAAAAATATCATCGTATTTTATGTTACATTTTTCTAAAATCCTAATTTAAATTATAATTTTTACCAACTATGTGATAATTTTTTTCAGTATTTTCCAAATTCGCGTATCTAGTTATGGAATAAAAAAGGCTTAGAGAATACGCGTACTATCCAGCATCTCTATTTTATTATTATTATTTTTTTTTTGAAATTTAAAAACTTATAACAAGAAAATGTCTTGCTACAAAAGTATTGAAATGAGAATTAGCAACTTCTAATTGGAAAATGCTGTTTGATTTATTTTTATTTTTGTACTAAATTCAATGGTATGAAAAACAGTAAAAGCTTTAGATTGTGGAATATTTAAAAAAAGAGATTTATAAATTTCAAAATGAACTTTATATATATTAGCAAAAAAAATTTACAAACTAATATTCCGGAAATAAAATGCATTTACACTTTTTTAAAGTATTAAACTTTTTAAAAGGTCATAAAAGCTGTAAAAGTTCATCACACATTTGTTTGATTTATGCTTTAGAAAAAGCTTTTACATCACAAAAGCACAATCTGTTACATTTAAAAAATAATTTATTTCTGTGCTATCATTCTTTTCCAAATGCATCTGTTGACACATAACGGTTGAGAACAGTCAAAGGCACGAGTCGTTGAAATCTAATTAACTATCTGCAAGGCGCACGAGGCTTATTTTTCAATCACAAAACTCCGCAGTAAGTATTAGACGTTATTTTCACTATCACAAACGAACAAATGCTACAGAACTCATCTATTTTTCTCACTTTTTTAGAACTTCCCCTATTATGCGAAAGATACAAATGGAAAAAGGGGCCAAGGAAGCTTTTAACCCCCACTTTTATCAAGAGTGGGGGAAACACTTTTTCGAAAGGCAACAGATGGAAAGCGGGAAGCTTCCGTTTGCCCTTTAGTCGAAGAAGCTACGATTCTACGCCTGAAGCGGGATAAAAAAGTGCTGGCCTTTTATGGTTACGTCACCGATGGTAGCTTAATTCACAGAAAGCGATACTATTTGTACGTTTCTTAAGCCTTTCTGCCCTAGTGAGAGTGTTGGGTTTCAGACACGGTAGAATAAACAGGAATATTAACTAGATGTCTTAAACAGCACGACAAGACTTAGTAGCCGGAACCAATACGCATTGTGTTTAAAATGTGTTTCCGGGCTAGTTTTAAATATAAGAGTAGGTTTAAATATACGAGTTTCTTTTTTGTTTAATTTATAATGATATAAAGTACGTGTTAAAGATAAGTTTAATTTGCAGGCGTTAAAATAACCGAAGCAGTTTTGAAGAAAATTTTTAAAAAAACATATTAAATTCCAGATATTTTACAACAGTTGTAAATTCTCAGAATTTAAATGAGCTTCGTAATACAGACTAATGATTATTGAAGTGGAAACTTCTTTAGCGGCGTTGGGCACTTTTTGGTTGGGGAAAATCTTATGGGTTCACGTCACCGACATGTTCTGACTGGCGCACGCGCAGTGTGCAGTTTGCCTTAGACATTTTTGGATGGGTGAAATCTCGTGCGTTCGCGTCACCGACATGCTTATAGCAGTATATCTGTAGCTATACAGCTGACGTATAGTGCTGTGTATATCTTATAAGTGAAATTGAATGGTTTTAGTGAAAAATTCAATGTGTATATATTGTGCATTGCTCGTTGCGATTCCGAGAATGGGCAATACATATTAATGGTTGCCGTTTATATTTCGCCTGGAAAATCTATGCGACAGATACAACAATTTTATTCGAAAATTTGATGATTTATACAAAAGAAGGTTCTGAAATATTCGAAAAAAGATTTGGCGATAAATATATGATAGTGTACCGATGATTTTAAGTGGAGACTTCAATATTAACTTTGCAGACGATAAAAATCTACCACTATAATTGAATTTCTAAATGAAACACTTAATTTAAATATGTCCAATGATCGAAAACTCAGTACTACAAAATATAAAACGACGATCGATGCGTTTTTTACACTCGATACTTAGATAGATTTGAATCAAACATTTTCCTTTCTTACTTTAGTTACCATAAGCCTATTGTATCTTTTTTTAGAACAAAATGAAATAATTGAAAGTACAAAAAGTCTAAGTATTGTTGAAATTAATGATGACAATTATTCAAACAATTAAAATAATGTTAAAAATCAAGAACATTGAAATTTAAGTAAATATAAATACTATCCATAAATAATATGATTCTATATTAATTGTTATTTCAATTGAATTGTATTTATATTTTGTCATGATCTTGTACAGCTTGTAATATATTTGAATAATAAAAAACCATATAAACATGCATTTTTGATTGTTGCTCGGAGTGTCAATAGATGTGAAAACTAGATTGACGTTGATAATTTTAATTAAAACACTATGAAATTTCAATTCAAACATTATGAAATTTCAAATTTTTTACTATAAGTTCTAAGTTTTCACTTCCATCGTCAGTTTCCATAACTGCCATTTCTTTTTCTTTTATGTTATTTTCGAAACATGTAAAAAAAAAGAAGGTATAAGAACTATATGGCATAGATAACAATGAGTTGAATAATAAATTGAATATTTAAACCGAACATTTAGAATAGGACGCATTTAAGATTTTACGCAAACTTAAAGTGATGGACAAAAGTAAAAGAAAAGTAAAAGTATATATATAAATATATTGTGAGAAAAAAGTTCAAACTATGTTTTCTAGGTTTTGAAAAATATTAAGGTATTCTCTGATTGGGAATTAAAATTATAATACACAAAATCATATGAATTAATGTTGTAATAAATACAGCAACAATACCTTTTTAAAATTTAAGACATTACAAATTAACTAAATTCTTTCTTGCACACTATTTTTGAATAAAAGCAGTTATATATAAGATGATAAAAAATAGGGTGGGGAGAGAATATCAATAAAAACAACACTAAAATTAGTGACGAAATTTAATAGTAACATTGAAATTAGAGATAATATTTTAACGGAAACTTCTTACATACATTTATTAGAATTGTATAACTTTCATAGTAAAAGATTCCACATGTAACCGTTAAAGCTCGACAGATGTTAATATGCAGATTACCTAACTAATCTGCAGATTAATTGATTTGCTCCATCAAAGTGCGGAATCAAAAGTTTCTCACATTTTAAATAGATAATCTTCACAGAGATTTCCGTTCCGTTAAAGTTCAAATGTTCGTTTCTCTCATTTCCTTTTTGTAAGGAATTTCTACTGAACGTTGACACATCCCAGAATAATTTATCCAAAACGTTCAGAAACAGAGATGCAGGGACAGTAAATATATTCGATAAAAGACTCCTTGAATTAAACATTCTAAATGTACCAGAAAAAGTTCTCTTTTGACAAAAACCAATTGATATGCAATTCAAAGTATCACCAATCTTTAGATTGCACTAATAAGTGAGCATAATTTTATCATATGTTTCGCAAATTCATTTCCTGAATTGAAAGAAATATGTTAAACCGTTTGATTTTTAGTGTCATAATTTTTCAATTGATTGGTGATTGATTCTATCAACTAATGTGTTGTTTGCTTGATTGTATTAACAAGATTCTTTGGATTTCAAAAAATAAAACAACATTTCATTTAAGTGTGCAGAAACGTTGTTATGTTGTTCAACCAAAGATCTTATTTCTGCTTTAACCAGTGTCTATAGTAGGTAATGAATAGATTAACTAAGCAATTCGCAGATTTAGTTTGATGAATGAAAAACTTTCTACACTATAACACTAAGAGTCCTTCTAGTTAGTGTGCTAGCTAATTTGAAGATTAACTGATTTCTGCACTTAAGTGGTAAAACATACATACATACAAAAACTAAATATAATACACGCACAAAAATAAAATAGCAGAAAATAATTTAAAGCTAAAATAATTTTTATGACGATGTACAAAGTATTATGACAGTTTTTTGATCTTATACTTTATTGCTCTAAATACTCAAACTGAAGATGAAATTGCTTATTAATGTATTCCCAATTCCTTAGCGAAAAAAAACAATTAGTAAATTACTAATTAGTAAACTAATTACAAAAATTGTAAACACTGTCATGAGTCTTCTTTTTTAGTTGATAATCATTTCCAGTAATTCTTATTACTGTTTGGGAACACAAACATGTCTGTGTATTTAATTAAGTACTATGTTTATAACGCCTGTAAAAATATTTCTATAAATTTTCTTTTCGTTTAATATATACTGAATTAATGTATTATATTAATTGGTGAGAGAGAGAGAGAGAGAGGAGGTATGTATGAATTAATCTAAAACAGTGGCGCAAACAGGGGGGGTGTCCTAGGGGTCCGGACCCCTTTCCAAAGCCTTTGAATTTTTTTCGATGATAATCCTATATATATAAAACATAAAATTTAATTAAGTACATGTAATTAACAATTTATTTTATTAATGAATGCTAATTATTAATTCAATCATTTATTTTTTGCGGACTTTGTTCACAAAATTGACAAAATCAGAAGAATTAATTGGTGTTGTCTTGAGGTATGAGACGAGTTGCGGGACTTTTGACCATGGACACCCCCCTTGAAAAAATTTTGTGTGAGCTACTGATCTAAGGTAACAGTATACATTTGTTACAATACTTTCTAAAAAGTACGAGTTAAATCATATTTTAATCTTATAGAGTCAAACACTAAGCATTTTCTTCATCAAAATTTTAATGGGACATTTCGAGAACCTATTTTAAAACAATATTTAAATTCTAGTTCAAAAACTCGAACTCAACGTCTGAGTTAAATCATAATCTTAAGCCTCCATTAACTCAAAAACCTGAATCAGAATTCCGCGAAATTCATTTGCATTGGATTACAAGTCATTTTTTTTTACCAGGCCACTCACATGCAATAACATCATATTTAAATATACAAGAATTTTCTTCCATTACCAGAAACTTTCCAGAAGCTAAATGAATAGGGAAAAAAAACGAAGAAAAGATATTAAATTTAAAATAAGTACACACTTATGCTAATAAAGTAAAGCCAAATTTCGTTCCCATGAGCACGATTATACATATAAGTTATCTGGATAGAAACTAAATCTATATTTTTAATCTAATACTGGAATAGTGGAAAAAGGAGCTTAAGGTATTAAAGCCATCAAACGGAACACTGTAGTAATGGAATAAATTTGAATACTCCGTAGTGATAAGAGAACAAGCTTTTGATTATGTATTATCAAAGTCTGGATTGGTTCGCTATCATCTTTGAATATAAACGAGATTGCTTTTGAATAAATAAGTTATTAAGCAATGGATGTTTTTTAGAGAGCAGCTTAAGAATTCTTCGCTTAATTTATATGCATGAAAAATTGCTTCCGATCCAATCGTGTGACGTTACCGAAATGAATTTTATTTAAGGTTTAGCGATATTAAGATGAACGTATTCTCTTCTTTAATGAACCGCAGAGATTTGAATTTTCTTAAACCAACTTCAATTCCAGGTTATTGTAATGAAACGCTTCAATTTGGTGATAAATGAACTCAGTAGAAACGACTCGATATCTTCCTTACTACTTTTTTTCTTTCATTCTAAGTTCCAATTACGTTTTCTTACATCGGAGACTGAAATTACCATTTTGGTAAATTTGAGGTTATTTCTTGCATCATCTTTAATAATTTGAACTGCGACTTTTAGATACAATATTTTATCTTTCATAAGCCATTAAATGTTTTTTTTTCTTAAAAGGAACGTATAAATTTACATTTCAAGCACTTTCTTGAATAATTATGATATTAAATGGAACGTTAGTTATATTCATTTATCATAAAAACTTGCTTTATAAATGTCAGGAATATATAATATTTATATTAACTTCTACATTAAAAATACTATCAAGTGGATTTCAAGGTAAAAATTGTAATTGAAGATATTAAATGTCTGCATTGTAAGTACATAAATTATATCAAGTGGAATATCTAATCAAGGTGTTATCTAACGTAATTATGCAACCAGGTTTAAGCATTAATATTTTTTCTTTATTGTATAACTTATACATAATCTAAGTTATTTTCTTTGCAGATTAATCATGCACTTTAATATGTGCTTGCTGAATCTTAATTTAGAATAAAGTTAAATTAGTCAGCAAAAACTTCCTGCATAAGCAAAAAAATTGTTAACATTTGTTCGTAATTTTTACTTTAATGTCTATTATTTACTTTTTCAAATTTGATTAAGAAAACATTTTGATAAAAATCCAAATAAAGCACAGTAAGAGCCTTAAAATCTAACTCTTTAATCTTAAAAATTAGAAAACTCTTTAGAAATTCTTTTAAAAATATTTTATGCAGAGCTTCTGAAACACGGAGAAATAAATGTCAGTACACAAGTTATCCAGCCTTGATAATTAGATTTTTTTTTATTTTGGAAATTATAAATTTGCATTTTAGAGTATTAGTATTGACTACTTTAATAGAATATTCTATTGGCATACTATAATAACTATAAACTAGCATTTCTATAATAAATTTTGTTATTATTTTTTAAAAGCTATATATCTGAAATATATATTTGTGACAGTATCTCAATTAACTGCTCCCAAATGTTAATTTTTACATCAAATTATTTAGAGAAATATTTCAGTAGAAAATCATATGAATTAAATTTCTGGTTAACAAGGAATAATCGAAAAAAAATTTTCTGCTTTCTAGATTATCAATTAGAAAACAGCTTCAGATTAAAAGATAATAAACGCGTTTCACTATGAAAAGCAAGCATTAATATGTAGTTTCATCTCCTTTATCCTTTAATACAGCGTTTCTCAAACTGTGGGGAGCGCCTCCCTAAGGGGGCGTTATAACTGTACGAGAGGACGCGAGCATATTTAAAAGTCAAAATCAAAAGATTATTTGAAAATTATTAATTTACTGAAAGGAAACAAATAAAAAAATGCATTCTGACATAATAAAAAATAAAATACGCATTTACACTGACATAATACACTTATAAATGTACCAGTACTGCACAATGTATTTTGCAATGAATTTAACAATACTTAGTTAGAAACAAGTTTAATAACCAGTGAACCCATGGGCTTGGCATACATAAAATTATATACAAAAATTAACGCTTATCTTGATAATTTGTACGGTTTATAATAAATCCCTTTACTATCGATTTAAAGTTAAGCGATTCGCTCCTCAATCCCACCATTTTGTGATGTATTGGGGGGGGGGAGAATAAATAAGCAAATTCTTTCGTAAATGCTGTCTGTCAATGTCCTTTTATTGCATTCCAAAGCCTTCGGAATAATCTTATGGATAGCAGTGCGCAGAAAGATCGTACTTCTGAAAGACTTATATATACGTCCGGGACAAGTAACGCACGGGTTGAGCGAGACGTATATATACGCAGGTGACACTTAAGAGGTTAAAATCGTATTGTAGATTTTGCTTAAAAGTATAGTATCATTGTATTCAGTGCTTTGTTATTTTATGGAGGGGGAATGAAAACTATGAATATCAGGTCGCAAACAATGAAAGTTTGAGAAGCACTACTTTAACAACTGTATATCAGTTATTTTTTTTAACTTATTTGAAATAGTTATGAGCATGTTTTATTATTTATTTAAGATGAATTATTTATTTATTATGGTTTATTGTTTTTTTTTTCGATATTGATGTAATTATTAATTTTTTTTTTAAAGAAAATATACAATTTAATTTTATAAAAAAGAAATTTTTTCTCTTTTTTCTGCATCATGCATTGATACATAGCAATACATCCTTTTATGCATGAATTATGTTCAGATATTTTCCGGAACGAATGTGCGCAGTGAAAGTGCAAAATTTTATTTTAGGAATGATGTTCGCTAAAATGTAGAATTTTTCTTTACATTATTTAATGTTTTTGACTTAATATTTTTCTTGTTTCAAATAGCAACTATGGTATAACTTTCACCGAGAATAACGGTGATAGTTGGTTTTACTTTAAAACCTCTTAAGGTATCCGACTGGTTGGGACAACTTTTTTTTTTAAAGAGATATGGGGATTTTTTGTTATTTTTAGATTTGTTTAGTGCATTTTAAGAAAAATGTGCTAAAATTAAGAAGAGGAAAAGAAATTATTATTACTAAAATGGGAAAAAATAGTTAAAAATTGACAAAAAATAGCATAAACGCGGTCCATTCTGTACCAAAGGTTTATGAACAAATTTTCAATTTTTTCAATCTAATGTGTTGCTATATTATTCATTTTTGAAATGACCTTCAGGATAACAGATATTTCCTTTTTTACAAAAACTAGAGCCCTTTATCTCAGTTATTATACGAAATTGCTTAAAAAACAGTGATTATATTCACATAAGGGATTGTAAATTTTGTAATAAAACAGTGATTGATAAATCTGAAGGTTAAAACAATTCTACTATTGTACAGAACTTATAGAAAAAATTTAAAAAATTAATTATATTCAAAACTTTTTTAGCAATCGCTGACACCATTTGATTATTTTCAAAAAATCCATTTCGAGTAAAACGCGTTTTAAAGTATGACATCTTGGTTAAAATAATTGCATCTGCTTTTACTAAAACACTTGCAGTTTTAGTTCTAGTGAACGGCAAATGATAAACTTGGTATTTTTATATAGCTAATAAGATGGCCCATAAAATATAATCATAAAATAAATTTGTCAATTTTTATGAAAATTCACAATTTTAAGGTAGTCTGATACCTTAAGACTGCTCTATAGTATCATTAAATTTAGCAGAATAAAACCTTAGCGAGATAAGTAATTCCAAAAATTAAGGCTAGTCCCCTTCCTTGCTGTAAAAAAGTTTTTTTATTTTTTTTTCTGCTCACCAAACTAGAATTTTTGATTTTGCTTGAAAGACATTTTTTTCCTTTTATATTTAATGAATCTTCAAAATTTAAATCATTGAACATCTGAATGAGGCCGTATTTTAAAGCTTGAACGGTTCACTTAACCAACGCATTTTTTTAATACAACACAATGTAACAGAATTACGCATTCATAAATCAATTTTTTAATGGGTGGATACCACTAAAATTATAATATGCTTATATACTTTTATTACGAAGTTTTTGCAATTTTATTTTATCTCAAATTATAAGGATTAAAATGAATTTCTAGCTTCTTTGCTAGAGCAAGGTATAAACAATTTTATAAATAATATGCTTATCTATTTCAAAGCTTTGAAGAAATTTGCCAGCATTCATTTAATCCTGATTTTAGTTTAATAGTACTACAACACTTTTACTGTAACACTTGTTTTAAAAATTATCCTCTATTTTGTACATAACAGATATAATTAATTATACTACATTTAAAAGGATAAATTCAGCACTGTGTGTTAATAAGAACTGATCAGAGAAAAAGAAATTGCTCTTGAAAAAAAAATGTAAAGAGAAAAATACTGCCAAATTGGTTTGCTGTAAACGTATATTTCCTTAAATTGAAAAAAAAAATTATCCAAAATTTTATTTTTTAATGCCTCAAAAAATGAATTTTTGATCCCAATTATAGAAATTTTTACATGCAATTACAAATTAAACCAAAAATAGGAATCATCATGTTTACTTTTAAATATATCTCGTCTCGATGAAAAATGTTTTGTTTTTAAAATTACAACTTAAACAGTGAAACACATTTAACATAAATAAAAATTCATTAAATACAAAAAAAATATATATTTAACGTTTTTATAAGTGTTTATTTAATGAATAACTATTAAAATAAATATCGTAAAAATACGGAGCTTAGAATAGTAATAAATGTATATATAAATGAAGAACTCTGAATGTTTTTAATAGATAATAATTCATTTATCATGGTATATTTATGAAAAGAATGTATTCAATATAATCCCCCTCCCCTTGTATTAGATGGACATTAGAAGAAATTGTACATTTAAACTGGTAAAAATCCATTTGGTTGTTCGGCATAAAATTAAACTATATAAAATGTTAATCCTAGCCTAAAATATATCAGTAATTATATAAATATACTAATTTAAGACTTTTTACTAAAGAAATAATTTTTAAGTAAATGTTTTTCGTTTATTTAGTAAATAAATTTAGAAAAGTCTAGAGGAAGGATGTGTGAGTAGTTATTTATCTCTAAACTCTATAAGATAAACTCTATCTCTCTTTCTTATTTATCTCTATAATTATTTATCTCTGAACACTAAAGCAGTGATCCAGCAGCAGCTAGGGGTCACGTGACCTAAAAGTTTAGGATTTTGGTGTGTCTTTTTGTGTAAAATAACTTGTCCACCATTATTTAAAAAAATAATTTAATTGTTTATTTAGATTATTATTGGAGAAAGCCAATAGACATTTCATAACTGTATGGATTCTTATTGGAGGATCGATCAAATCTATTGAGGTAGCACTTCTTGTGGCGGATTCAAAGATTTAATATCATAACTAAAATAATCAAAAGCACTTTCTTTCCATTGTTACTTAAAACTTGCATGGTCCGATTTTAATAAAAAGTGATGATCTCACAAGTAAACTTAAAATTACTACAATTAAACAGATTATAGTTTATGTATAATGTACTGTGTAATTACCTTATAAGCTGATTTTTTTTGTTTTTGTTAATTAAAATTTCTGAATCATTATATTCAAAGCAAAAACTTATTGCGGATGTTTATTACTGCAGAACAATAATATACTCTACTAATAAAACACACATAGAAGCACACAAGCGTGTGTGAACTTTGCGCAATGCTTATTTGGCCGCACAAAAAAATGGAGCCACCACCCCGAAAAGTTTAATAACCCATGCTCTAAGGCAGTGATTCCCAAAGTGGTTTATATAGACCCCCAGGGGTCTATGACGACCTGCAAGGGTCCACGGCAGCAAAAAAATAATTTGGAGGGTCAATGAGGTGTAAATGGGGGTCTACGACAGTTCTCCTTAAACCAGAACATGATTTTAATTTTAAAGGAAAATTTAACCAAATGGAAACCAGATTTTACTTATTTATAACACATTTACTTACTAAATTAATTTATTGAGGCTAATTTGGAGTTATGAGGCAGCATAAATTATTAAAACAAAAAACAACATTTCAGCTTTTCTTGTCAGAATTAAGCTATAGGAGTAATATTGGATGTAACGAATTTTCCTGTAGATTCTAAATTGGTCACAGACAATCTGCCAGGAAATGACGTTTTAACCAACGTTCAACATTTAAATTCCTTTTATTTAGATTTTGAAACTGGGTTTGAGAACACATTTACTTGGTAGTTACCACAGAAGGCAATGAATTCCTATGGTCACATTGGAAAAAAAAATGTCATATTACAAGAGAAACTGATTAGAATAGGAAGTAACGCAGATCTTAAAGTAAAGCTTAGAAATTTTGGCCTTAAAGAGATGCGCCTGTTTTTATCTTAAATTATAGAGCATTGGAGTAAGTTTTTAATTGCTTTTCCTAGTGAGGAGTTTCAGCGCGGTTGTCAGCTGGACACTACTAACCGAGGAAATTTTAAATTAAACTTGACAATATCGATGACAAATGTTGAAAGTTTGTTATTGAAGCACCAGATTCGTCCCTATTTTTATAAACATATAGTTTTTAATCGGTTATTTTATTACCACTTAAATTTTAAATTAATTAACATGTATTTCTTGTTTTACTGTTTCCCAACTTCATTACAGTTAAAAATTTAAGTAGCTTTGTACCAACTGTCATACACCGTTTAAGTAAATAAATTTGCAAAAATTCGATATTGCGTAAGCAGGGGTCTAACCCAAACCGAAAAGCATGGCAAAGGGGTCTATGAGGGAAAAAAGTTTGGGAACCTCTGCTCTAAAGTAACGCGAAGGGGCATTGCTGACTGACCTCGTAATTTGTAACCGTGGTCAACTGACGCGGATCAAGAAGAACAGAATAGAACTTCTATTTTTATGGAAAATATAAAATCATTAAACTGCATGCTCTCTCTCTCTCTCTCTCTATTCATGCCAAAAAACTTTTTTTTAATATTTACCGATAGATTTTAATTGGTTAATATAATGGATTTTCTTCATTAAAAATTCAAACCATTTTAAAATCCTGTAACGCTTGATAGTTTTAGAAAAAAATTTCAGATAATTTAAACATATGTACAAAGCAGCATAAAATTTAAATAAAATTGAAGATATAAAATATATATAGGAAGAAAAAAACTGTATTTATTCACTTGCTTGTTCATTTATTGAAAGTACAAGTGTTCAGAAAATGGAAAACGATGAAAATTCAAAATGTAAAGGAAGGGTATTTGTTAATTACACTATTTTGTGCTCAAACTACATTAGCACGCATATAATTTGATTGATGTATTTATATATTTTGAGAACAGTTCCAATTATTCCACATTCATGTAACATTTTTTAATTGCCTGCAGCGATTCAGCACCCCACACTTCCGACCTCATGCCGCGGCACGTGCTACCCTTCATCGCCCTCGTTGATTGGCCACTTTTGAAAGCAATACCACATTATTGGCCTATTAAACAGGAACCATCCCCACGATTGGGCGAGATGCGCAAAGCGGAACAAATTCAATTACTATTCAGATGCTCTTCCTTCCTTTATGTTGCGGCTTTGTTATTGAGTTTCCGGGACTAAATGATCTGAACCCCAAAGAGAGGAAACACTTTCTTTCACCCCCTCAGGTGGGGAAAGTTAACCTTTCGAATTGAAATGAAGGGAGAATAGTCATATATAATTCAGGGTTTGTGAAATTTAACGTGATACGAAGGAAATGGAAATATTTTCAATTGTGGAGAACCAAGGACAATAATAGTGTGAATGTGAATATTTTATTGAATATATGTTAGATAAACTTTCAAGTAAAAAAGATGGAAAATATTTTTTAATAATTCTCTGAACGTTATCATCGAGTTCATACTCTTTATATTTAAAAAATGAATCATTTCACATTCACGTATTGTAAAAAGCCGATAAATTATAGACAGAAATATAAATTTATATTAATAATTTTACATGGGGAAGTTATTTAAATGTAAAATTGCTAGAAATATTTATTATATTAAAGATGCAAGCATTGAATTTTATGAAATATTGAAGGTAGACATTTTTAAAACTGTTTAATCTTATTTGATACTTAAAATACAAATACTCGTTTTCTTAAATATTGTATTAATGAACTGCTTTTCATAACTATAAATTTATATCATGATACCAACATCTCCCAGAGAGATTGGTATTTTGTAGAAGTTCCAAGAATATGTAGCTTCCAATTTCACTTTCACGATTTTTTTCTAGAGCTATCAACCATTTTTGACTTTGGTATAGAGAAAGCATTTGGGGGGGGGTGAGAGGGTGAATTCAGAAGTATGTTAGTCAAATAATATAAGCAGGAATGCTCTAAAAGTGAAAAATGTGATACAATACCTACATCAGATAAAGCATCCAATTTTTTTTTGAAGGAATGATTTCAAAGTATATGTACTAACTTTATGCAAGTGCAATTTGACTTTTTGAATGTTTTCCGCATAGAGAAGTGGGATTTCTTTGGAACATTAGAATTAAGATATTTTTTATATGATTAGATGGTTTAGACCTGCAATTCTTATTGGGTTCCAAATAGAAATTTTGGGGTTCTAGGGAAGCTTAAAAGGGGGTTTATAGTATTCTAGGGGTCTTTCTGGAGAAAAGGGATCGCTGACATTTTTTTCTAATTTAAATTTTATTAATATTTCAGTATAGTAATTATTGTATAATAATATTCGTTTTCGTATGTAAAGATATAATATGTATTTGTATCGGGTGGTGCGATCCACGTATCTAAAGCTGAACTTCGTAGAATAAAAAAAAAACGTTAATCTTGTAAATTATTTTTTTTTCTAATTTTCTATTCATATTCTTAGTTATATTATTATCTTTTTGCATTTTGCAATTATTATAATATTTTGATTAAACTATATATGTTGGATAATCTCTATAGTAGTGTGACAATTTAAAAAATAACATTGAAGTGAAAAGAAATGGATAAAATTATGCTTTAAAAATGAGTTGTACCTATATTCTTTAAAAAGGATCGCGAGATGTTGAAAAAAGTTTGGGAGTCTCTGAATCAGACATTTTTATCCTCTGGACTTATTTTACTGTTAATATTGTATTGAAACAATAGCCACTGACAAACTGACAAACACTTAGAGGGTTTTTTTTTTAATTTTTCACCGTTTGAGCTGTAAATATTCGTTTGTATGTTACCAATGTGTATACTTGTTTGATTGATTTCAAATTTTTGCTGTTGCAAACTATTTAGTACCAGGGATGTACACAAAGTAAGGGTTTGGGGTTCCAACTCCTCCCATATACCAACAGATTTTTAAAATCTAGCATAGACGTTACTCCTCTGCACTTTCATCTCAGAGTGTTTTTTAGAATATAACCCTCTCCTTCATAAAAGAAGTTTATACACACCACTGTTTAGTACACTATTTAGCATGATAATACGATCTATTTCTCTACTTACACAAGGACAAATAAAATTCCGAACAAATCGAACGGAAGTTTGAAGATTTAATTCTGCATCGTCTATTAGTATGTTATTTAAGGCAATTGGACATACTTCTACTTTTGAAGATTCAAAATTTCGAACTCCCTCTCGCAAACATTTTAATTAGTTAATAAACTTCCTAAAAAATAATAAGAACACTGAGAACAAATCTAAATTATTTTAAGAAACCTTAATTCCTTTAATTGGAATGGAGTTTAAAAAATAATTGACAAGTATTGCAAATATATTAAGGAAATTGACTTAGGTCTAAGAAATAAAGTTAACAAAATTAGAAAAATCAACAAAAATTAACTTAATTCAAAAAGCTGAAAATTGCAAATTATGGTGGGGGAAAAATACCGAGTGTTTTCAGGAAAGTATATTTCCTCTATTAAAATAAATAAGAAACATTTTGAAACTGGAAAGATCAGATATATTTTTTAATTTTAAATATATATGTAATATTTTTATAATAATGTCATATTTTTTTAGAAGAATGTTGTTATTTTTTTTAACATTTTGCAACAGATTTTGCTGCCAGATAGCAGAAAAAATGTTACTAAGTCTACAATAAACGTAATATCCCCTAGGGTAATTGATTACATATAATCTTTATCAGATATATTCATTGTGTATACTTTATAATTAATTATTTTCTTTTTAAAAAAATTGCCTTCTCTTTTGATATTTTTCTTTTATTATTCTTCTATTTATTTTCAGATGCATCTTTACTTTATTAACCTTTTATATATGTGTTTTATCTTTAATATCTGATATCTTGCAATTCAATCATTGCTAGAACACATTTTAAGATTAGATTTTGCTTTTGTTTGAAACTCAATTTTACACCTTTCTTTTATTGATTTATAAAGTTAAGTATTTTAAAGTCTATGTTTTCTATCATGTTTTATATTTTATTTATTTGTTTTTCCTTTATCTGTAAAACAACTTTTTTACATATAAGTGTAATTTCTTATTGTGTTATTTGCAGAAATTTTATGCATTCTTTAAACATTTTTCTCCTAATTTAGTTATTGTTAACATATTTATTTATCTACACAAGTTTAAACGTATCTGTAAATAAATAATTTAAAAATGTTAAAGACGGAATAAAACGTTACTTTACTCTTAAGCTGTTTAATTACTTATTATTTTAATTAAGGTTTTATTACCTACACCTTAAAGTTCTTTCTAAATTCTAGCTATAGTAATTTTGAAAGAAAGAATTTCCTCTTTAACCCATTCAGGAACAGGTGACACACAATTCCTGTTAAGCCTAAATCTATTTAAAAATTCTTATAAGGTCATTACTGTAATAAAATAAGCCAAAATTTATAGTTTATAGTCATTCCAAATTCAGATCACACCGATGTGATCATGAGCCTCAGAAATGGAGAAAACGCAATATCACACATATAATACCGTGTTCCCCCTGAAGTGATCACATATATGTGATTATGGTCCTGAAAGGATATAGAATTTTGCTACACATCTTAAAATTCAATTTACTTGACATTAAAAAATAAGAGAAGCTGATCTGGAAAAAAAAATGTGTAAATCAGATTACAAAACAAAGAAAATTATCTTTGAAAATTCAAACTAATGAATATCAAGTTTTTTTAAATTATTTTTTGACAATCGTATTTTTATAAAGTAAAAATCTGAACTTGTATTTTTAAAACATTTCTACTTAATTAATCATGCTAAGAAATTGTATAATTTTTCAAGTATCTCTTCAAAATTCAAAATTAATCTTCAAATTCACTTTATCAAGTACATTCCGAATTGTAGCTATTATAGTTCTTAAAATTCCAAATAATTACCAAATTGATAAAGACTTCAAAAGTCAGTCTCACATATAAACCCTTTAAAAGAAAGAAATAAATATTATTTCGAAATCATCTGAAGCAGCGGGTAAAAAATAAACATTACCAATATTTCTTTCTCGCTCTCTCCATCTCTCTTGCTTTTCGAACTTGATAATAAAACTAATTCATTTAATTGCAAAAATTAATGCATTAAGACTCAAATTGGATCTTTAAAAACAAATGCCAAAATTTAATTTATGCTTTTAAAACTCATCATAAATCTGATACAAAATCAAATGAAATATGCACACGAAAGGGGAGAAAATTATGTCATTTCTTTACGTGAAAGCAATCAATTAACAAATTAATCAGCGTTTTGTTTTCATTTAAAATACTATTTGAACATTTTTCAAAGATCGCGTTTTAATCAGATTTGAGTTCCCAAAAATCCATTTTCACGGAATTCGCATTCATTTAGAAACTAGGTAATAAATTCTGGCAAAAAAACAGTTTGTTTTTTTAATAACCGAATGTGTCTGGGGGTAAATTGAAAAACGCCAAATCAATGCTGTTCATTTAACATCTCCGAAATAGACAGAGAGATAGGGAGATAAAAAAAAATATTTTTCCTTACCCCACGGAATCATTAGAAAATGGCAAAAGTTAATTTTTTTCATCAATTTCATCTATTTTTTTTTCCTTCTTACCCTTCGAATTTTTCCTTTCGAGAATATGAAACGGACTCGGCCCTGCGTGAGAATCCCGCGAAAAAAGTTAAATGACTCTAAAATAAAGTAAGATAACTGTTTTATACGTACATTTTATATATTTCTTTTTTTTTTAACTTTATTTCATCCTCCATTTTCCAATGGCTTCTTGAAAACTCATAAGTTTTTTCAAATTAAGATGGCAGCGAAAGCCAGCAGAAAACGTTTTAAGTCGTAGAAGAATTACAAGTTACAAATGTAAGAGAGAGAGAGAGGAGGAAAGAATAAAAAAGGGGAATTTTTTTTTCTCTTTCTACCTGTCTTTTTATTAGAAAGAAAGAACTCCCTGAGTTTGGATGATTCTTTAAGCCTTAATGATATTGCAGATTAAACACTAAGAGAGCATTAGGGTGAAGTAAAAAACAGACAAAAAGTGGCTGTAAGAAAAGAAGCTATTCTCCAGCCTCTTCCCCCCTCCAAGGTTCTCCCACACGATATGAGTCTGAAATTTTTTTTAACCACCTATAGCACCATCCAATCTTAGTGAAAAAATCCCGTTGAGCTCTCGGATTGGACGCAGACCGAAGAGCCAGTCACGGAACTTAAGCCTTCACTCGTGTTAAATTAAAGATAGAGCGAAGGGAGGAGCGCACTCGAGAGTGGGAGTGAGTAAGTCAGGCTATTTCAACGTTTCTCCCTCTTTTCATCTGACAAAAATTTAATTTGCCCTTTTAACTCAGACGGAGCTAGACTTTAAATCACATTGTAGGAACAAATGAAAATTACGTTGAGCCAGGAAATGCAATTAAATTTAATGGGCTTTTCCCGTTTCCTCCCCCTCTCGGCTCTCTTTTCCTGTTTAATTTTCTCCTTCTCCTTCTCCGGGAGTCAGTCCTGTTAGGCCTTTTAACTTTTCCTCTTCAAGAGAGAGGAGAAAAGAATCGAGGAGGCTCCACAGACAACCTCGAGAATCACGAAAAGTGCTCTTTTAAAAGCTTCTAATCGGCTAGCTATTAGGCAACAATTAAAACGTTGTTAATTAGGGGGGAGCAATTAAGGAGCCCGCTTCCTTCATTAGTTAAGTCGGGAAAATAAATGTAGTAATTATAATGTAACAACGCTGTTCAACATCACGCGGCCCCTATTAACTTGCGGCTTAGTGTTTTAATTAGGCCTTGGTACGCTCTCGCTGTTGGATGGAGGGGGCAACAGCAAGCCCCTCCCCTTTCCATCTGTAGGACGCAGTTTTAAATTCTTGCGTTTGTAGTGTTTTTCCTTCCGTCTGACAATGCTGGAGGTATTGAGTTTCATTAACTGAGAAGTTCCTCTTGGAATAACTTTTCAATGATTAATGATTTCAAAATAAAAAGATTTAATGTAGATTAGAGCAGAAGATGAAGGGGAAAGGAAGGAATTTTTCGTACGATCGAGAGTTCAGAATATACGTAATGAGAATTGTGATATCGAAACGTAAAGAATTTGCCAATAAGAAAGAATATGAAAAGGTTTACAGAAGTAATTTGTAAGAAATGATTAGAAAATATAATCAGATTTTACACGATTCTGTTTAATTCCATACATTTATGGAAAGGAACATAATTAAAGAGGGGAAATGTATTAAATTATATGTATATATTGTCTTAAGGGATTGTGAGTGAATACTTATTGCTGTTACATTATAAAGTAACACAAAGGCTATTCGTGGCAGACCTCGTAATTTTGAACCGTGATCAAGTGACGACTTACAAGCGAGGACTAATTTTCCCACCACTCCAACGTAAAGAGTTTGAGCTATGAGAACCATGCATCCACCCTTCTGCACGACTGACGAACAGTGACAGTAGGGCTCGAGCTCATGACACGCCGGCCACGAATACATGACACGCCGGCCACGGATACATGACACGCTGGCCACAGATTCATGACCAAAACAATTAGGCTACCACGGCCACTAAGGGATTGGGAGAAAACTAACTCGAATGTATTAGTTATTATTCATTTTTAACTTACAACGTTTTTAAAAATACTGAGTTGTGTTTGGAATCATAATTATATATAGATTCTCTTATAATCTTCAAAAGTTGTTATATAAATACCATCCAGTAAATTAAATTTTTATATATCCTTATATATTTAAAAAAATATCTCGTATAGTCCCACATAAAATTAAACACATCACCAAAACTATATTTGTAAAATGCTTTCTGTGAGCTTTACAGTTTGATAAATAATTTAATAACAAAGAAAGGGATATTAGCATTCATAGGTGATGTAAGGTATTTATATAGTGCAAAGTGAGCATTTAAAAATAAAAATGAAACTTTAATATTAAGTCTAGAACAAAAAGAAGTTCAAGCAATATTTTTAAAGAAATATATAACTTATTGTTGAAAACTATATCCATGTGTTTTAAATTCCTTTAATGTATGTTTTATTTACAGAATAGACGTCTTGTGTAAATTATATATAAATTTGAAATTATAACTTATAGGCACAAATGTATCACTACTTTAATATTAATATAAATCTGTATTAATTATAAGTTCATTACTTTTAAATATTATAAAAATATTATCTAAATGCAATGTTATTACATTCAAATACCTTAAGTGGCAACTGAACTACGATTATTTAAACTTTCAAATATTCCACTATACAATTTTAAATAAGCACATAAATGTTTCTTCAATTATTATTGAATTTCCTTTTTTTATTTATTTCCTTAGATATTCGATGAGTTTCAAACTGTGATAAAATTCAAATGAAAATGACGTTAAGAAATGTTTTTCCCTTTTTAAACAGAAAAAAGAACTATAAACTATTTTTCTACTAAATACGTGTATTTCTTGGTATAAATTCTGAAGGAATTCTACTTGTTCAAAAAGGAATGAAAAAAAATTGCATTCATTATATCTTGGGATCGTTTATTATTATTATTACTAAGCAGCCATTTATACAATTTTAGCATTACTCTAAATATTCTTTATGTGATATTTTAGTATAAAATGTCTTAGTTAACGAAACATTGATTCAAACAATGTAGTGAAATGTTTTCAGAGCAATGTTAAATAAAATTTCTTCTTTAAAATGCAGCTCAGTTTGCTCTTGATTTTTTTTAATTTCCTCCATAAATGAAAATACGATAATTAATAAAATTTTTACATTGCTCTTTGAAGAACAAGCTTTTTATATTATTAAGATTACACATATTACATTTAGTAATATATATTATATTATATGTGTGTGTGTGTGTGTGTGTGTGTTTTAAAAAATTTATAAATAGTTATCATGATATACGGAATTAAAATAAAATGTATACGCAAAATTCAAGTACCTGAATTTTACAATTTGTGCTAAAAGATTCGCAAAGCCTCAAAAAATCTGTTTAAGACTATTTTAATGATTTCCCAATAAAGAATAATATAATCTATTGATTAATTGTGGAATTCACCAGAAGGGATTATCAAAATATCTCTAAGAATAATTTAATCTGTTTTAAAATGAGAATGAAAGAGAGAGACTAAAAAATCTCCAGATTTTTGAGGAAAATCTAATTTGCACCTGCCCCAAACTAGTTTTAATATGCATTAAAAATTATAAAAAACTGTTTTTTTTTTTAAAAAATTTAAATGCATAATTTATTATATATATATCCTTTTTCCTATAAATCTTCTTTAGATTTACAATTTGTTTCTATCAGTGGAACACATAATGAGGGGGAGAAGGGGGGAAGTCCCAGGTTCCGGACCTCCTTATCACCCTTGTTTTTTTTTTCCTTTTCGATTGATTATAAGGAGTACAATATTAATTAAGTATCTGTAATAAAAATGAACTTTATTAGTTAATGCTAATTATTTATTCAGTAATTTATTTTTTACTGTTTTTTGTTTCCCGACAATCGACAAAATCAAAAGAATATATTTGGCGACGTATTAGGTCATGATACGAGAGTGGCAGACTTTCGACCCTTTACGATCTCCCCGTCTCCCCAGAAAAATTCCCATGTGCGTCACTGTGTTCTATTATTCAGTAAAATTCATTTATCATGTGTTAATTAATCGACACTGAATTGGAATATTTGTTTGCAAAAAGGATTCAAATATTCTTCAAATGTTTTTGATGTGTTTTGATTCTTACTATTAAAATATTGCTTGCATATGAAGTTTTTAAAAATACAATTGTAGTGGATATTTTATTACGTTAAAGCAAGTTAAAGTCTTTGAATATTACACAAGTAAGAATTAATACATGCTATATATATATAAACTCCACATTAAATGTAATTAATATGATGGACTGAATCACAGAGGTCATCCTATTTTTGTTTAAAAAAATGACAATTTCATTTAATTTACAAAAAGTGAATCTTAAAAGCCCTTTAAGAAATAGAAATATATTAAATAGAAAAATAATACAGAAAATATAATTAAAAAAGAATTTGAACAAACTAAACACAATGTATTGTTAAAATTTTAAAATTAAATTTTTAGAAATTCGAAAAAAAATATTTCGATAATGAATTTCCATTGCACTGTAACGTGTACGAACACTTCATTTTTAGGAAAAGTGACGCCTAAAAGAAGAAAAATATATTTTAGAGTGAGCTAATTATGATTTTTATTTGAAAGTAGTTTGACTGTATTGCAGTGGCGCACACACCTGGGGGTCTGGACAACCCCTCAAAACCTTGAGTTTTTCAATTGATGGTAATCCTATATATATATATAACGTAAAATTTAATTAAGTACTTGTAATTAACAATTTATTTTATGAATTAATGCAAATTATTAATTGAATAATTTATTTTTTACTGTTTTTTGTTGTTGATAAAATCAGAAGAATCAATTGGTGTTGTTTTCAGGTATGATACGAATTGGGGGACTTTCGACCATGGACTCCCCACTTGAAAAAATTTTGTGCGTGCTACTGCTGTATTGTATACCCATAACACAAGTTTGCTCATGACCATTAAGATACAATAATCCCTCCCCCCATTTAATTTTTTCTTAAAATTCTTTTAGACATTAAATAACATTTTGCGTAGACTCAAATATATTATGTTGCAAATTCAAAAAAAAAAAAAATCCCTCAAGTGCATACTTTTTTTCACAGTTTATATAACATCTTTATAAACTAGTCCTTTTCATAAGAGTTTAAAATAGTAGTACTTTTTTTCACTTCAACATATAGCACTAAGCAGTTTCATAAGATGGAGTGAGTGAGTGTTTATTAAAGTCGCAATTTAAGGCAACACGAGGGTTCATGCGATGGACTTCGTAATTTTGAGCCTCAATCACGTGATAAGAATGCCCCTCTCCAAATTACCACACCACACCTATATGAGCCTCGGCAGATTTAACGTGCATCAGCCCCTTTACACGGAGTGTCTTCAGAGGCAGAGTAGCTCAAGTGCTTTATTTCAGTCTCTTATTTGATAGTTAAATTTTTTTATCTTGTTTTTCTAATAAACACACTTCCAAAAATAATCTTTCTCAAGATAATGCAGTGTTATTTCATTATTTGAAATAACACTGAAATGAACGCTGTAATGAAATATTTTCATGTGTCCAGGGGCATTTAAAGGCATAGGCCAACAGAGTCTGACTTTCATTGAGGGATGCCTCGCCTCTATCTCGTCGCTCAATCTCAAAAAAAGATCATAATCCAACTAATTTTAATCGACAAATGTTATTCTCGGGCAAATTTTTGAAAAACTGGAAATTTCGAATTATATGCTAATGGGCAACAGTGACAGTACTGCATTGTTATGTTATGACCATTGGCTGTGCTTAGGTCTAGGCTGAGTCGACTTGGGCTTAGATTTGAGAGTTTGTGAGTCACGCCTATGTATATGTGCAAGTATTTGACAACGTATATTATCCTCATATATAAGGATCGTAGGTAGGGCCTATTTTTGCATAGAACCCCAGGGCATCAAAAAGTTTTAGAAGGTCGCTACATGTATCATGTTCATAATATGAAAATGTAGATTCTCAAAGGAATCTTAACTGTTAAACATAGTTTTAAGACAAATATATAAAATTTCATTGCTTGGAAAGGCAAGGTTATTAGATTAACGACAGGAACGATGGAAAAAAAAGAAAAATACAATGCTTAAACGTTGCGATTTCAAATTAAATTGGGTGTTAACTATGATTAAAGGGTAGATACCTTGGGGAAAAAAGAGAACAGAGAAATAAAAATTTCAAAATCACTGTTACAGCCATTTTGTCCAACAAAATGTAGAGGAGATTTAAAAGCAGTTTTTTGGATGAGCCGTGGATATGTATACATAAAACAAATGGTGTGCTTACTGTTACTTAACGAATTATTTTAGATATTCCCAATCAAATAATCTGACAATGTTGGTTCAAGTAGCGTATGTGAAACAAATATATTACAGTCAGGTCCTGATTTAACGAATTCGCCGAGACTGAATATTTGATTCATTAAATTAAGACTATTCGTAAGAAAATTCGCATCGGGTTAAAAAAAGTACAGTTTTTTGGACTTACATTTTAGAAATTTCATAAACAACTACCCAAAAAATATCCACAGTTAGAAATTATACATGTTTTACTCAGCAGCTAAAAATACTATTTGTGAATTATTACGCATCAATTAAATAGAAATTTTAAAATATTGACTGATAATGTTTGAAACCTTTTGATTCCAGACTTAAAAGAACCCCCCCCCCTTCTTTTCTTTCTTTTTTTTTTGACCTTTTGCAGAGGAAAAAATACTGCCTCCTTTACACTCCGTTGCATGAGGTATGTTTTCACAGTTTACAAACAATGTAAAGAATTAGAAAATGTAACATTTTTAACAGGAGTTTCATTATAAATTTCTGCATAAAAATCGATACTCATTTGGTTTCGACAATCTAAAATAACAAATTTTCAAAAAATACTGCGTTGTGAAGTAAGATGAGATAAATGAATTTCCTGCCCTGTTTAAAATTCCCACGGTTGTAACACTCATGACTCTAATAATAGGGTAACTCTTTGCTGTCAATATTTGCCACTTACAAGAAAAGTTTTTTCTGTTCTGCGCAAAAATGATGTTCTTTGAAAAGTCCAACTTTTTCTAATCCAAACTAATAAAAAAAAATTCTTCGGTCTTTGAAATAATTCATTAATTCGGGGTTTATTATTTGTTAAATAGGAGTTTTTGCCTCCATTTTAATCGGGGAAAGAAAAATTCGTTAAATTGTGAAATTCGGTAAATAGGGGCTCGTTAAATCGAGGTCCGACTGTACTTGTTTTGTAAAAATATATGCTTTAATTATATTTGTTTTTAAAATCATCTGGAATTTTCTTAAGTGCAGAGATTCCAGATATTAGTTGATTCCAGTAATGACAATTACTCTAGATCAGGGGTGGGCAGACTTTTCCAGGGTGAGGGCGACTTCTGATATTTTCAAGGAGTTGCGGTCCACCCAGTGTCAATGGCGCACGCAAAGGCGTTGGAGGGGTTCACGGGTTCGGACCCTCCCTCTCATAACCCTTCATTTTCTTCCGATTCATTATAGTCCCATGTATATAGTATGTAAATGTAATTAAGTATTTGATATTAGTAATTTTTTTATTAATTATATTAATTATTTATTCAGTAATTTATTTTTTGCTGTTTTTTGTTCCCAACAATCGAAAAAATTAAAAAAAATATGTTTGGCTGCTTATTGGGGTATGATACGAGAATGGTAGACCTTCAAACCTCGAACCCTTCCCTTTAAAAATTAGTGTGTACGTCACTGCCCAATGTCGTAGGTGTGACGAGGTAAGGCAAAGAGGTTGTTTTTTTTACTTAATAAGTACGGAATATGTACTACAGAACTAAAATTTTAAAAAAAACTCTTAAAACCGCGTTTAAAGCTAAACGCGATACAAACTTAATAATAATAGCTCCAAATATAATTATATCAAATGATACATTTATTATCAAACACTTCAATATGCATTAAAGGAATAAAATATTTTTATTTGAAGTTAGTTTTCCTAGTTATAGTCAGTGGAAGGCTTAGTCTGCGTGCTGTCAGCCAATCTTGAATTTTCCGTATATAATTATTATCTGGTAAAATTTTTAGGCGATCACCCCAAAATGTCTTGGCGGTCCACCGGTCGATCGCGATCGACGTAATGCCCACCCCGGCTCTAGATGATACTTGGCTAAATAATTAAATTAATGTAATGAAAAAAATATTAAATAAATAAAATGAAGTTTTAAAAAAAAACTTTTTTTACTAAAATATAACTAATTGATTATAATTCTGAAAAAAAGGCAATAAATAATATACTATAAAAGACCATTCTATTATCAAATGATATGCAATAATATTTTTTAAAAAGATATGTTTAAAATAAATTTTATACAGAAATTTAATTTTTTTTTTGTCATGAAATGTGTAAGATCTTATAGATCTGAAAAAGCTTCAATGTAGATTGTAACCAAAAGTAACTTTCGATACCGTCAAATATAACAACACACAAAGATACTAATCACTTATTTTCTTATTTAATATGTTTTCTGGTTTTTATTATATATTCAGTGCAGAAAATTGTGTTTTACATTTTAAAGATAACTTTTTAACTGCTAAGGTAATAAAATTAACGTTTAATTTTTTCAAAGCTGCACTTGAGAAGATGTATTGAAACTGAAAGTAATATCTACTAAGATACAAGCTCTACTAATGGAACACTAAGAAATAAATTTGAATTATAAATCATGTCGAACTGTTATAAAAAAAACCAAAAAAACAAATTCTTCGAAAATCTTCACAATATAATTTAATTATTGAATTGTAAGATTTCTGCTTAGCTAAAAAGTTTCATTCATAATCCTTCAAGAACATAAACACTAATAATTTACATTTCAGTTGTATTCTCATTAAAGAAGTTTCTTTTGCAATAGAATTTTAAGAGTTAGTAAGTCACTTTTTTTTTATTTAAGAGAACAAATATTGTAAAGGAATTTTCATTTTGCCTTTCTATTTATTTTTCTATGTTGTTAGAGAAAAAAAAATATTAAAATAGTACAGAGATTTTAGATATCTTAATTCATAGGCAACTGTAATTTGTTTGAGAAAAAGCACCACACAAAGGGTTATAAGCATATACTAAAATTCTATGTGAATACCATGTATGTTTATTTACAAAGTGATAGTGTGTCACAGGGTAAAAACTAATGCATGAATTACAAAAAATAAGTCAAATAGTAGCTCGTAATAACAGTGAAATACAAGCAAAATATATCCAGCATAAAGTAAAGTAAACAGCAAAGATTTTGTTTATGATGGACAAATTATATGCTATAAACATGCAATCAAAAGAAGCGATACTTTTGCATTGTTATGTAGTTTAAATAAAACTTTTACAACTGAATCAAACTATGTAATATAATCACTGACTAATAATAAATTTACTCTTTCAAATTTTATAAGGAATAAAACTATAGAAGATTGTAATCTATAACAGGAATGGGAATTTATAATCAGCTTTCATTTATATCCATGTACAAAATAAAAACAGGTAAAATATGATAAATATACTTCGTTATGTTTGCTCGGCTGCATTTAATTATCTACTTATCCTTATTATTTAAATATTCAAATGTTGAAAAGAAATTATTAAAAATTGTGACGTACGATTTCTGTAATAGATTCAACTTTTAATTTTAACTCGTCATTAGAAACTTCCGGGTACTGTTAAAATTTATTAGTTTCTTACAAAGGTTATTTCCATTTGAAAATAATAAATCGAGTTAAATTTTGTATACTAATAAAATTGATTACAAATAAAAGAAATATTTTACTTTTAGAATTTCGAAATTATAGTAGAGTGTTTAATTATTGTATCTGCACTATTATTTCAATATAAAAAATTGAGTTTAAAAAAATTTTTTTCAAAGAAAATATATTTTGTTTTTGGGGACTTATGTGAATTCAATCAAATTATAGGATCATTTTGTTGGGTATTTTTGAATTGAAAGTTTTTAGTTTTAAAAACGTTAGTCAATCTAGGAAAATTAAAATTTAAAGATATCTTTTTTTTTAAACAGTGTGTTTATGCAAATATTAGTACTAATTTTGGATTTAAAATGTATTTTATAAAACTTAACTTCTCGCATTTTAACATATAAAGCTAATAAATAAAGCAAATGCACTTTTATTAGTTTTAAAATTTTAATATACAGCAAATTTGAACATGTAAAGTTATCAATAACTAAATTTTAAGGAAGAAAAAAAAGTAAGAAAAAACAATACAGTTTAATGTGCAACAATTACAATTTTTAATACAACATTTTATACTTCGCTTAACGAAATTTATTACAGATGCAAACCTAAAATAGTTTAAATTTAAGTTAAATTTAACATTGCACAAATCAAAATTTCTTTAAAATATCAAAAATCTTTCGAAAATCAAGAATCCAAACTCTTTAAATACTTAATTAATTACTTTAAATTCAATTCATAACATCTTAAGAACCGATATTTTTTTTTCTCGTGTCGTTTTATAGAACAAAATATTTAGAATAAAATATCAAATTGGTACGCGATAGAAAAGTAATATTGAAGAGAATTAGAACTCGAATTGGTAAGAGAAGAAAAAATAACAAGAAAATAGAAGACTTACAAAAAGCAGGAAGACCAGTAGGTGCCAGGGGAAATTCTCCTAGACCTCTGTATATGAGGGCAGTGTCAGCCCCAGGAAAGAGTCCTCCGGGGGGAAACATGGGACGGAAAACGGGCGGGAAACTATCAGGAGTACCGGATGCCCCATCAGTGCTCGAACCACCGACAACAGAAGATCTGCTTGCAAGTAGACTGGAACTTTCTGCGGAACTTTTAGCTGCCAAATCAGCAAATTTGGCAAAAGGAAGCATTCTAGAGTTCAAGTATTCAGACAGTCCAACGAGGGATGGCGTCAGACCTGGTAAACTGGGTATTTGATGTCCAGCAGATACTGGTGTAAAGGCTGATAACCTTGGCTTTGCCTCTTCAGATATCAGACCCATTGACGGTACTTTAGTTGAGGATACTACATTGGGTGGATGATCGACGGGATCTCTGCTGTCCGGAGAAGCAGGAGATGAAGGGGATTTGGAGCTGTGATCATCAATTTTTACACTTGACATGATTGCTTGTTCAGTTCGAGAATTTCCTTGAAGTCATGATAGTTTATGAAATTAGAAAAGTCAATTCACGTAATTGAACACTTGTCAGATAGTTCAAAGTTCAAAACTGGTGCCTCGTCAAATGCAGTTGATGTAATTTTTTAATTCAAACATTTGAGTACAGTTCAATTTAAAATTTATTTTGATAGCATGTCTTCCCTAAGAGTTATAGCTTAAATGCAATTTTAAATCAATGTCCAGGTGATGTCAATAATGTTGATGTCAACAATTTACAAGAATCGTAACAACTTTCTTTTACCTTCTCGTATTCTGCAGTTTTCCCCCTTCCTTAAAATAAAGATCTGGAGCACAAAAACTTTAAGAAAAAATTTAAACAGTAATAAATCTGAAAGATTTACTCAACAGCAATTTATAAGTTATCATTTTTTTTTTGTAAGATTTCTTTCTCTGTCAGCATTAATCTAAATAAATTTAATTACTTCACCTGACTACAATGAAAACAATCTTCTATGTTGAGGCACTAAAAAAATTAAATTAAGCTTAGCATAAATGGTCTGAGGGAGAAAAACAATTCTTTCTAGATGAGTGTGAAGAATACACCTTTCTTCATAACCTTATTTTATTAATCCATTATTTAAATATCAATAAGTGATACCGCGTTGTGGAAGCAGTGAGCAAAACTTTCCGATCAGACAACTTCCCAAAGAAGCGCTCTTCCCATCTGCGCACAAAAATAGATTTGAGCTCCTAGTGAACAAGGTGCGCTTTACCTTTTGAAATGCACGTGGACTTCGGACCGCGAATCGCTATTCGACGGCAGCGGAGCCAATCATCTTGTCGATTGGGGGGTGCGTCAATAACAGAGGACCCTCCCCCTTGATTTTTTGTCCACCCCTCTGATCAGGGGCAATAGTGGTCTTTATCGGTAAGATAATTTGTTTTTGTGGTTTTTTTGCCGTCCCCTTTTTTGCGTAGAAGTGGTAGCTATCGCGGATAGTAAGAAGTATTGGAGGAAAGAAGATTTTTATTTTAGTTATTTGTTTAGGATAGCGGTTTCCAAAGAAGTACTAGGCAGGGAGAGTAAAAATTGTTTGATATAGACTGCTTTTTTTCGCTCTTCTTCGTCATTTTTTCCACTAGTATTTTTCTTAAAAATATTTATTCTATATTATTTTATTTATTTATTTTTTCCTCTTTCTTCTTTTCCCCCCTAAAACTGGATAGCAATAATTATTGCAGTTCTTTTTCGGAAAAGGTAAATCGATATAAACTTTTTTCTAACACGAAACATTTATTTACAACAAAAAAATATTACGAACTTTGGATGAACGAAAATACATTTATAGTAGTAAACATTTTTCTCCAAATATTCGAATTTGTGAACTCTTTTGATAAAACCTCTAGAAAAATGATTCAGTATTTAAATTCGATTTATTAAAAAAAAATTTAAAATATATACGTTTAATGTATAGTTTAAAAATATTTAAAATAGATGCTTGAATATAAATAAAATAATACAATTAATGCAACTGTTTTTCTTTTTTTAAAAAGCATTTTTGAAATTAATATAAAAGACCTTCAGGTTGATTGTGTGCGTGTATATGTGTGCATGTATGTGTTATGTGTGAGTGCGAAAGAAAACGAAAAATAACAGCAACAATTTTAACAAAATGTGTTTATCGTAGCCAACGAAGCTTATTTTTTTTTAAACAAAAAAAATACCGTGCAAGCTTGTTTTACATAAATCACAGGGCAATTAAAATTATTTTTCCTTAGCATTATTAAAAAACAAGATATCAATCATTGGCATGGCCAAGTAATTTTAGCGCGTTTTTCCCATGTTGTATTTTAGAATAATGCAACTAATGAACTTTTTACTAACAGAAAGTAGTGTGTACTGTACCACTCCTCTAAATGTACTACTATTGAGCTGAAAAGAAATAATGACACAAATCTGTATCATCACTATAAAAAAGCAAAAACTAGCGAAATTCAGGAAAATTTGTAGGAAAATTCGGGAAAACTATGGGAAAATTTAAATATAATTCGGCTCATCTAGGGCACAAATGCGACCAAATGCTGAAAACCTGAAGTCAATTGGTTGCTTATTGGCTGAGAAAAAGCTATGACAAAATATAGAACGAAGACGAAATTTGTGTCCTAATAGCGCTTTTGTTCCACAACGTAAAAAACGCGCTAAAAATACACAGTATAATTTATAAAGATATTTTTATGAGACACTCAAACTTTAACTCTCTCTCTTATGTGTTTAGGAATTCATAACATTCCTTTTTAATTTTTATTATTCTCTCTATGCTGTTCTTTAAAATTATATTGTGCATATCACACACAAAAGGGGTATCTCCTTTTTTCTTTTTATAGAATATAATTTCTTAACTATTTGCTTCTTTATACGTTCGTGGATGCCTATATTACTATGCTCTATATTTTATGTTATTCGCTTGGACACCTAAGCCGCTTGAATAGACTTTAGCGTACAAAAATGAGTGACCCACACCGGTTAGCATTTTAGCTGGACGTGAACTTGGTAGAGACATCACGCTTTGTCCAAGCAAGTACAGCAACATATGCCATTTAGTTCAGAACAAACTAATTTCTTTGAGGATTTGCTTTTAATATTTATAAAATTTTCATCACAACATTTATTTTTAAAAAAATGAATTTTGAAATTTAAAACAAATGGCACAGTTATTGTATTCACATTTTTGAACCACCAATTCTTTTCCCCCCTAATAGATTAAAAAAAATTTGTTATTTTTCTTATTGTAAGTCCCCCCTCTTCTTAAAGTAAATGACTCTTTCAGCAGATTACTTTAATATAAATGATAAATCTTTAGAGAATTATTTCAAACTAAAAACATTGAAAAATTATTTATAGTATGAATTTTCATTATTTCAATGGTTTATGCATGTTTTATTTATTTACTTATTTATTCTAGGTTTCTTCTGGATTGATTTGAGACTCAGTCAAAGTCATTTTGAAACAACATGAAGACTATTTGCAAATTATTTCAAAATCTTAAAGCGTTAAGCAAAAATAATATCGCAAGCCATTGTAGCAGGTATCCGACTGCCGACTAGCCGACTAATAGTAGATTTTGTCAAAAATTGACAAATTTTTTATGACTTTATTTTATAGGACATCTTATTAGTTTTATAAAAATAATAAGTTTATTATTTTCCATTCACACTAAAAAAAAAAAAACTACAAGTGTTTTAGTAAAAGCAGATGCCCATTACTTTAAGCAAGATATATCATACTTTAAAACGCGTTTTACTTAAAATGTGCTTTTTTTCCCTTTGAAAATGCTCAAACGGGGGCCAGTGATTTCTCAAAAAGTCTTGAAAATAATTAACTGAAATTTTTTGTGTTTCTGTATAATAATAGAAGTGTTTTAACCTTCAGATTTATCAATCACTGCTTTATTACAAAATTTACAGCCCCTTATGTGAATATAATCACTGTTTTTTTAAGCAATTTCATATAATAACTAAGATAAATTGCTTTTAATTTTTGTAAATATTAAAATATCTTTTATTTTTAAGGTCATAGCAACACATCAGAATTGAAAATTTGTTTATAAGCTTTTAGTACAGAATGGGCCGCATTTATGCTATTTTTTGTAAATGTTTTACCAATTTTTTCCCATTTTAGTAATAATAATTTCTTATTATTTTACTATGTTTTATTTATTATTTTTATTATAGCATGTTTTTCTTTGAATGTACTCAACAAATCTAAAAACAACAAAAAATTCCCAATATCTCAATTTCTTAAAAAAAAAAAGTTGTCGCAAGTAGTCGGATACCTTAACAACGTTGTTTCAATTAAAAGCTTGTGAAGGAAAATCATGATATGCACAAATAGGTAAAAAAATTTAAATAGTTTTGAAAAGACAGAAAGACATAGTGAATCAAAGAACAAACTAAATTACTGATAGAAGAGAGTGTTTTGACAAGTTCTAATGATTCAGATTTTGTTATTGTCTTAATAGAGTGATTTGGTGAGATTCATCAGAAGATTCCAAGTGTCTGAAATAGCCACTCAAAGTACTTCTTGTAAGGTAAATGAATATTTTCTTTGTTTGGCTAGGATTTGTGATTGTAATAATACTTCCTCTCCTACACGCGCCATATAGATAGTTTTAATTAAACTACAATAAAATTACTTTTAACTCTCCCAATGTCTTGAAATCACTCGATTTCTGATGTCCCTGTGAACAAAAATTTATCACTCCGTTCACAGTAGAAAATATACAGTTTTTAAAGTTATTTGTAAGGCATAATTACTTAAATTAAATGGTTTCATTTTTGCCTTATTCTCGAATTCTTTCTTTCTTAATGCCAATATTTCCTACGTACTAAGAGAGAGTGTTCATTGAATTAATTTAAATATAGCATTTAATACCATTTTTATATTCAATGATTAGGTAAATTTACATAAACAAGTGAAGTTATATCCTTTTCTTTCCAAATAAATAAATTTGAATTAAGGTCATCCTAAATTATGGTTAAGCACAACACTTGGAGCATCACGCTGGAAATAACACTTTTACTTTGTAAGTATCCTTATTATCATTTACGCTATAATAATTGGATTGCTAATTTGTTTCGTTACATTTTTAGCTATATAAATGGCATCTTTTCTTAAAATTTAAAATAATAATTTATCTCCAAGAGTCAAATTGTGACAAACAGCCACTAAGCAGCTAAACATTGTTATAGATAACTGTTGGAAGAATAATTATACCAATACGATAAAAGTTGTTCCACAGGTATATCTTTGTAATGAACAGGTAATCATTGTGCAAATAATTTTATACCAATAGCAGTAATTGTTTCAAACATGTATCTGGCTTTTAGAACTTAGCTGAAGAATTGTTTGCTTCATAATGACATTTTTCGAAGCAATATATGGACTATTAGTGGCAGACCTCGTAATTTTTAAATATGGTCAAGAGGTGAGGACAGCATTTGAATTGGCACCCCAATCTCTAAGCATCCATGAGGACAATCTCCGCAAAGTGAGGATTTTGATTTTTGACAGACACGTAGAGACCGATAACGTAGAACAACCCTCCAACTCTTCAGTGGTATTAAGACTCAAACCCCCATCTCGACCGGAACAACGCCGATTATGTGGTGTTCACTACCATAGCCAGTGGTCAATTTCGGCTCCGTATGAGAAAAAAAGTGTCTAAGCATATTAATATTTAAGAATGAGGGTTGAAATAAGAAAATATAGCTAGAACATTCCAGTAGCACATCACTTGTGTTTACGCAGACAATAAATCCTTCGGGTGATAGAAAAGATCATTCAGGTACTTCGGGGTCACAAATCCAGTGTCTACACTAAACTCTGATGGATAACACCAAATAAAATCTTAATTTAATATTTTAAAGGGGAAAATTTTATTATTTAAAGAACTTCCTTTTATTTTAAAAATTGATAGTTGGTAAAAAAAAATATGTAATTGCTTTTTTATGTTTTTATGAAAAATGAAATATTTTTCTACTTGAAAAACTATCTTGTGTTATTTAAAATCAGATACAGATAGCCTTCATGCAGGTTTTTGGCTCTAATTCCTCTTCAGGGGAATAATAATAATTTGAGTGAACACTTATTTACTTCATCCCCCCTCCGAGCGAATACTGAGCGTCTATCACCCCTTACGACTTCATCAGTAGTCGATAGGGGATCTGTCCAGAATTTTACCCAGTGAAAATGCCCATCTGTTAAGAGCGATATGACGGATGGTGACGTCATTAGGAAGACTCTACCAATAAAATCTTTTGGATCGGCCACTGTCCGGTTTCATGACGGATGACCAGTATATCTTATATTTTTCTGAACGAAAATCAATATCATTATTTTGTTGGTATGGATGCACAAAAACTGTCGTTTAATTTCAAATTTTTACAACCATTTTGATATTTTATTTTGTTAAAGGTTAATTTTGTCTTGTCAACATATTACGTTATCCAGAAAAAATAAATTGTTTTGTATCAACCAATGATGTCTAAAATCTAACCAGAAGAAGGAAAATGCCGATAGAACAAATTTAAACAAAATATTTAGCAAAAAAAATAATTAAATGTTCAAAATATAATCTCTAGTTAGATTAGTAGGTTTTCATTTTTGGCTTATGGGAATGCAATATTTTCCAATGAATGTACAATCGAAACTAATTGGTTAAATCAAATTAATGTTGATGAGAGAGCTACAAGTGCTATCAACAACGAAAATATAATGCTGAATCTTAGTCAAATAACGACAATGGTAAATTAATTGATATTTTCTTCTCCTATTTTTCTCACTACGGAAGGATTTCGTTAGACATACAGTTCTATTTAACTTGCAATTATTTAATCATTTCATGAATGAACTTGAACATTTCAGTTTACGAACTCTTGGCCCTGACCATTTGACCATCAAAATTTCTAAAAATTCATTCTTCTCGTTCTGTTTATTCCTTAAAATTGAGCAAGAATGCACAATATTTCTAATTTGAAAAACCATTTTTAATTTTATACCCCTGACATTCACAGAAATCATTAGGAGATCCTAATAGAATAGAGTCGTTGAAAATGTACAATTTTTTACCATTATTATTTAATATCAGAATCAGAGACATATTTAAAATATTTGTAAGCTGTGCGAATCTTAAAATGTTAAAATTCATAATAATTTGCTTTAGCGCAGTTTTTAATAATGACCAAATGTGTTAATGTAACAATGTTTTCACAATTTCTTGTTACCATATTGAAAGTTATTTTAAGTAAACTATTATTTTTAAACATCTTTAAGAGTTTAGTCTTGATTGCAACTCCTTTTTTTCAAGTATAAATTACCTATTTTCAAAAGAATCTTGATGAAATATGATCATTACATCATGGAACCTTGTGTGTCCTTCCACCAACCAATAAAAAAATTTCTAAAATTAAATGTCAAACCTTATTGATGTAATTATCGTGATGGATGGAATATATTTAACAATAATATTCAAACATGTTACAAAGTATTCGGATATTCATATATTTATTCAGTTCTGACAATACCAAATTAAATAAAAGATTAATAGATAAAATATGTAATTATGCTATTAATGTGCTATTTAAAAAAAATAGTACACTGAAACAGAAAAAAAATCTGAAGAGTATTTTACAGTACTATTAAACAACTCGAAAAGTGTGGGAACCTTTTTAACTCTGATATCCTTAGAATAGTTCTAATTTGATAAAAAATATTCGATCACCCTCACCCTCATGGCTTGTCAAAATAAATCAAAAAAGAAACTTTGAAACCCGTCATCCAAAGCCTCTCCAAAAAATACATCATTTGTAAAACATCATTGTATTTGCACCATCCCAGGATACCAAGATAAATGCGAAATTGCGAGCTGCACATAAAAGACCTAATAACCAATCATCTAAGCGTAACTGTGAATCCAGATGTCTATGAATCACATGTTGGGATCGCCAGCTCCTGCGCTTCGCTCCCGGGGTTGACCGCCCCTTTGCGTTTTCACATCTTTCCGCATCCTGGAGGTAATTTTATGCACGAAGGATTACTTTTTTTGATGCGTGCTTTGAAATGATATTTTCATCATAGATCTGATGCTGTCTTTTTTTTTTTTTTTGGTATTGTTTAAGACTCTTGTGTGTTTGTTCATTCAGCTGGTTTGATGCTCATAAATATCATTATCGATGATAAAACAGTCTTTTCTGGATAGGGAAGCCTTGAATTAATATGTTGTTTTGATAATGACAGGATATTTTTAATGAAATAATATCACTCAGAGTTCTTTTTTGTCTTTCTTCATGCTTTTCAATTCCTTATTGAATAATCAATTATTCAGCTGTTTCGATTTCAAATAATAGTATATGTAAAAATTTAAATTAAGCACTTCATGTTTACTTTTTTCAAGGTATCATGACTCATATAAATAAACTATAATAAAAATTCTCTACAACAAGAAAGTTATTTTGTGACATTAGATTATTATTATTAATTTATGAACATTCACTTATTAATGCATATATTTTGCTAGTATTTTTATTTTTATTTATTTTGTCAGATAGAGTGAGGAAGTAAAATGATATTTGGTTATCTTTTATTTCTAATAATGAATGAAAGAGAGTAAATCTAAAGAAAAGAAGGATTTAAAACGGTAAGGATACTAGCTAATAATAATAATAATAATAAAAGGAGAGGGAAAACGCTTTTTGAAAAAAAAATTTTGAATTTAGAAAAACGAGTCAATGTTAATTAAAGTTAAAACATGTTGAATCTTCTTTATCACATTTTTTAATTTTCTTTTCACTAATTTATCATTTTAAGAAAAGAAAAAAATGGGATAAGAGGTAGAAATAACGGACGTAAGTCTCGAAATAAGAAAAAGTGCTAGAACAGGGGTGGGCAAATGGCAGCCCGTTAGCCAGGCTACACGCGTCCTGCAAAGAGTTTTTTTGCAGCCTTCCATGAGAATCAGAGACCCAAATATACAGAAAGAGCTTTCTATATTTGGGAGAACATATATTTGGGAGCAACTTTTTTCTCTTGCATGAGGATCAATAAGAGTAAATATAGATGCAATTCTTCTGAATAACCTTGCAGCCTGTGATGAGAATTTCAACAAGCAATATCACCCCTGATTTAAAAAAAAATTGTAGGAGAGTGAGATAAGTTGCATTTGTTTCATTAAAATGATTCTAAAATGAAATGTGCTTGCAGCTGCAGATATAACATTAACACAACAAATAAATTGAAAATTAAACGGCCACAAGTTTACTTAACTATTAACTATTAACATCTAATCTATCTATATATATATACAGGGTTGACCAAAATTGTGGACATTTTTTAAATTTGTTACGTTTTTAAAGTTTCTAGGCTTATAGAAAATGTTGCATTGCACAAAATGCCAAGTATTTTATACCATTTTAAAGATAATTCGATACTGAATTTAATACAAAAGACAATATTCAAATATTTGCAACGCAAAAAAGTTACACTGCAATAACTATCGATATACAATAAATACTCATGATTGCAGTGAGTTATCAGTGTTTAGTGGGTAGCCTTTATTTTTTATCACAGCTTCCTATGAATGTTTCATTGAGCTAAAATAGTTTTGCGCTCTTTCTATTACATGATGCCAGGAAACAATTACATCCTCAATCAGCCCCTTTTTATTTCATGGGCTTTCATTTGGACAAGAGTCTTCAAACGGTGCCACAATTTTTCGATAGGATTGAGGTCAGGACTGTTTCCTTGCCAGGACAACAATGATATTTAGTCAAAAAGCAATGGCATTAAATAAAAGGGTAGATTGGACACCTAGAAAGAGATGTGAGACGAGAAAGTGGTCTTTCTTATATTAAAATTGCAAGATAGGTCGGTGGATCAGTAGCTACATATGGAGACTGAAAGTTTTGTTTATGATATCAGAAAACAAATTTAATAAAAAAAGCAGGAAAAAGTTGAAAAAGGTACACCAGATCTGTTAATGACAGAAATACAAAGTTATTGTGTCTCCAGTACAGAAGAATGACATCAACGGTCGTCAGAAGTGATTTGAATGGTGCTGGTGTATATGTCAGTTCAAAAACAATCAGGAGAAGATTAGCCGATGTTCGACTAAAAAGTAGAATTCCGCGAAAAAAGCCTTATCTCAATTTACAGCAGCGCTAAAAAGACTACAGTGATCAAAGGAATACATTAATTGGACAAATGATTAGTGGTCAGAAGTTATATGGAGGGATGAAGCTAAGAAATTATTATTCAGTAGCGATGGCCGAAAATATGTAATACAAAGAATAGGAGAAATGCTAAACCCTGAATGCATCCAGGAGACTGTGAAGTACCCACTTATTTTTATGATTTGGTCATGCATATAAGCAGATGGTATCGGTCGTCTAAATATCATCTGAGTGTCATAAAATACATTTTAGCCATTCTAGAATCCAAACTTCTACCTTCCATCAGGGTTCTATTTAATAAGAATGCTTCGTTTATATTTTTCAGTAAGACTCTGCTCCTTGCATCACAGTAAAGTTTATCGAAAGACTTGTATCGTTCTAAGACCATTTTAGTTGTTGTCCTGGTAAGGAAACAGTCTTGACCTCATTCCGATCAAAAACTTGTATCATCGTTTGAAGACTCTTGTCCGAATGAGGTACTCATGAAATAAAAAGGAAATAATTAAGGATGTAATTGTTTCCCGGCATCATGTAATACAGTGGCGCACACAAGGGGGGTGTCCTGGGGGTCCGGACACCCCCCAAAGCCCTTGAGATTTTTTCGATTGATGATAATTCTATTTATATATAACTTAAAATTTTATTAAGTACTTGTAATTAACAATTTATTTGATTAATTAATGCTAATAATTAATTCAATAATTTATTTTTTTACTGTTTCTTGTTAACAAAATTGACAAAATCATAAGAATCAATGTGTTGTCTTGTGGTATGATACGAGTTGGGGAACTTTCAACCTTGGACTTCCCCCTTGAAAAAATTTTGTGTACGCTACTGATGTAATAACAAAGGAAGAGCTTAAAACTATTTTCAGCTCAATATGAAACATTCATAGGAAACTGCAATAAAAAATAAAGGCTACCCCAATAAGCACTAATAACTCACTGCAATCATGAGTATTTATTGTATATCGATCTTTACTACAGTATAACTTTTTGTGCTTTACAAATAATTGAATTATGTTTATTGTATTAAATTCAGTATCGAATTATCTTTAAAATGGTATAAAATACTTGGCATTTTGTGCAATACAACATTTTCTATAAGCATACAGACTTAAAAAATGAAAATTTTAAAAAGTGTTCACAATTTTAGCCACCATTGTATATATACAGTGGTGCACACAAGAAAGGGGCCTCAGTTCCGGACTACTCCCCAAAAAACTTGATTTTTTTTAAAATTGATTATAATCCTACGCATATAGTACGTAAAATGTAATTAAACATTTGTTATTAATAATTAACTTTATTAATTAATGCTAAATATTAGTTAATTAATTTTTAATTGTTTTTTGTTCCCGAAAATCGACAAAATCAATAAATTATGTTGAAGGGCGTATTGGAGCATGGTGAGAGAATAGTGGACTTTCGAGCCTGGACCTCCCTCCCCCTGAAAAATTCCTGCGTACGCTACTGTGTATATATATTTCGGAGATGCAAAATTACATAGTGAACGCAATCATTTAAAAAAAGGAGAGAATTATTTGCCACATACCAGCTTTTCTCAAACTGTGGGTTGTGCCCTCTAGATTCGTGAAACCCCTATGAGGGGGGCGCTATCGTATTGAAAAGTCGAATACAAAAAATTAGTTAAGGTAATTATTAATTTACTGAAAGTATATATAAACAAACAAAATACATTCTGGCATAATCAAAAGAAAAATACGAATTTACACTCATATAATAAGTTTAAAAATGTATCAGTAGTGCAGAATGTATTTTATCATTAATTTAACAATACTATAAAACACTTTTAATAATTACCAGTGACCCCATGGGTTAGTCATATATAAAATTATATACAAAAATTAACATTTATTTTGATAATTTGTACGGTTTATAACTAATCATTCAACTGCCGATAACAAGTTACTCGATTCGCTCCATCCATTTTCCGCGTAGGCACTTGTATGTCGTGTATTGGGGAAGAGGAAGAGAAAAGGAATGAATAAGAAAATCCTCCGAAATAAGCAAATCCTTTGCAAATACTGTCAAGGTCCTTTTATTGTAATTCAAAGTCTTCGGAATAATTTTATGGATAGCAATGCACAGGAAAGATCGTTCTTCAGAAAGACGTATATATTAGTCAGGGTAAACAACGCTTTGGGTGAGGGAGACATTTATATACGCGAGTGACACTTAATAGGTTAAAGCCGTAATGTAACTTTTGCTTCAAAGTATAGTATTATTGCATTCAATAAATTTTTAGTGAAAGGATGAGGGGCGCGATGAAAATTATGGTTGAATATTGGGTCGCAAATATTTGAAAGTTGGAGGAACACTGATATACATGCTCTAATTTGTAAATTAAATTGGTTTGATTTTTGGAAGATCGAAGACGTCTACTCATCAGAACGCAATCGGGCTTTATTGACTAAAAATCTTATGCGATTGCGCCATACAGTTAATTATTAGCAAAGGGTAAAAACAATAGAAAGGTGCCCTGCGTGTAACCGGTTATTTTTCTATTTAAATTAACTCCCGGATTATGTGAAAAAAAGGTCAACATTATGCTCGTAGAGACTCGTAAAGGTATAGCTGCTCTGCAGGGGTGAGACAGATGGCAACCAAATGGGTTTGGCTATGAAATGAAACAGCACTTCATACCATAACTTCTGTTGTCGGGCTGTAGTGCACGATAATCAGGTAAATATCTCACCACTGTCCGTCTTCATACAAGTCTGCTCTGATCCTTTGGGCTAAATTCCAAATGAAACTCTCTCTGTCTCTCTCATTGCTGAAAACAAGTCTACTCCAATCTGTTATGATTCAACTTGAATGTGCCTAGTACCATTGCATGCTGACAGTGTGTAACAGTAACGGGCATTTCGCATAATGGCTTCAGCCTCCCTTCGCTGAGTCTCCGATTAATTATCATTGCAATCTCTCTCTCCACTGTTGTCTCGACCGTTCATAAGGAAGCCAACAAGGGAGTGAATGCCGATTCGTTCATTCTGTTCTGGAATTTTACTGCCGCTGTTGGTCGACTGCTATCATCTTGATGTTCTGTAAGGCCGTGGTTCAACTTGTGTATCCAACATTATCGAATGGTAGCATCACTCCGTTTAAGCGATCCTGCGACTTGGCCACACTGCTTCCTTTATTCCAGCTACATGTGCTTTTATTTATGAGGATGTTTGCATACACTGCTCATAAATCCATCTTCGAGGTATGATATAGTTCAAGAGGGGTGACAAAATGGTATTACCATGGAAGTTAAGCCTTAGAGGATTATCTCTTGTTTTATTCGCAATCCTGTGAGGCTCCGTTCTAATGTTAAGCTTTAACTAATCCATCATTGGTCGTTAAAGATGAATTATATGAGTATTCTGTCACAAGGTACGTGCATACGCAATTATGTTCCTTCTGGATATTTCCTTTTAGATATGTCGTGTTTAATTTTGTAGAGCAAATACACTCTCTCTCTATATATATATTCAAAAAAATATTTAATAAAGTGCAGTATTTTATCACCAATAATCATACAAACATGATCGTAAGTAATGAACAAAAGAACACCCTGTACTGAAGGAAATAATTAAAATCCTTCCGAGAAGGAAACTTCAGAAATTCAAGGTGCATGGCAACACGCAATCAAATTGTAGACTGGATAAGATTGCTTTTAGCGAAATTTAATTTGATTCTTTGTTAACGTCGCCCTTTAAATTGAAGGTTCTCATTCTTTTTCTCAATTTCGGCCAAGTGACGAGAACAACAGCTGCGTTTGATTGGCTAAACCAGGTTTAGCACCCACCCAATCTATCTATATCTATCATATAGATAGATAGAGAGAGAGAGAGATGATTATATAAAGTAAAAAAATACAAGCATGTCGTTACATTTACTAAGTGCCATATTCTTATAAACAAAAAACACTACGTTCAATTACGAAATTCTTAATCCACAACAATTAACTCTTAATTTCTCTCTGCTTCTTCTGCTCATCTTCTGGACTGCTGGGGCATTTTCCTGGGACCGTTGTTTGGAAAGCAAGATCTGGCTTGTGACATTCATTTGCAGAAAGCTCAAATCAATGCCGATTTAAGCTCATTTCGGGCCCTCGGTGCAAAAGATCTACAGGCCTCTTTATCGCTGGCAGATCGAAATTTATAACCAGAAAATTTGGTTAAATCCAGCTTTTCCGGGCCATTCCCGGCCCCGAGTCCTTGGGTTCTCGCCCCAAGCCCCCAATGGATAAACCGGCACTGGGTGAAATGGACTTGGTGTAGGTTTTCCTGCTCCAAAGGAATTTGAAATAACACAAAATTACATTCTTAATGTTCAGTTGAGAACATTTTTGAAATAAGAAAAAGAAAAACACAAAAATGAAGTTATTTCTTGCATTTGCTTACGTTTTAAGCGGTTAGTCTTGTTGTAACGGGTTATCTCACAAAATTCCCTCTAAAAATTAAGCTGAGGTAAAATTCCTTAAGGCTCAAGGAAAATTTAACTTCCTCCTCTTCAGAGTTCTCTTGACAACTCATTCAGCGATTCTTTGATTGGTGAAGTTTCCTTTGTTTTGTTAGAAATTCAGATTCAGAGTGTCTACTTAAACTTTTCGGACTTACAGATAAGTGTTTTAATTATATCAGTTGATCTTCCCGGTATATCTTTAGTAGAACTGATACTAAATAAATAGTTAAGTTCTATTTGTGTTTGTGATTATTTCTTAATACGCAATGTCATGTCGACTAATTTTACAGTAAGGATGGGTTCGAGTCATAATCTTTCCAGTGTGGGACCCCCACAGTTTAATAGTCAGAGTTTGAGGGGACCTCTTTACAAAATGTATCCTAATAACTCATAATTGTCATTGAAAGAGTAGAAACCGATACAGAAAACAGAAATTGGATTCAAAATGGATGAGTAGGAAGCAGGTTTCTGAACGAGAAAAAATAAATAATAGAGCATTTCTCTTTCCCTTAGCATTTCTTAAATCTCTTTCTGTAATTTTAAATTTTTGAAAAGTGTGTTGAAATCGGTATGTATGGAAAAAATGAGAATGGTTTATGTTCCAAGCTAGCCTTGCATTATTTTTTGTTGAATATTATATAATGAAAGTAGATTTCTTTTTTTAAAAAAAAAAATCATGTAATTCTTTTAAAAAGTTTTAAAATAATAATATAAAATTATAATTGATTGATTTGTTTTCTATAGATGGGCAGCAAAAGATCTAATGGTGCCAAACCTCGTAATTATGTATCTCGGTCAAGTGACGAGGAAGACGCCCAATCTGTCACCATTTAGCAAATTTCAACACACCTTATCCAAAAATTGCAAATTTCCTCCTTAAAGAATTATATCATAACTGTATTTATAATTATACATGCACGTTTTGAATACATTCTGTAGAAAATTATTTTACTCAAATAAATCAGATGTGAAAATTCATTAAAGGAAAAAAATGTGACTTGATTTCGTTTGCACTAAATTTAGATAACTCGAAAGTTTTAATATGAAGTAATTTCTTTATCACTTTAAGCAATAAATGTCATCGCACAACTGTCACCCGTAAAATTTTTAAAATTTCTGTATACTTTTGTTAGTACTTTTACATCACACTCACTTTTACAAACACTTTAAAAGTGTGTTATGTGATCTCCTGATTAGTATCTCTTAATTTCACTGTTAATGAGGGTTTTTTATATAAAAAATCTAATAAACTATTCGCTTTCTTTCGACCTTTAGTTCATTTTTGATAAATAAAACTTAAATGTAAGATTCAAAATGTGAAAAAAAATAAAATCATATTGATTAAAAAAATAATATGAACGAATGTCAGTTTTTAAATATCATTAGCACAAAATATCATTAGCACAAAATAATTATTTTATTAGCTTATTCAATCAAAATAATATATTCTGTTCCACAAGTTTTCTTTCAGCATTTTTTTTTTACATTACAAATATAAGAATAGTAAAATATAGAGAGAAGCGTAAATAAATTCAACATTAATGACATTCGTTTTCAGTAGGAAAATAGTATTTTTTTAGTATGCTGAAAAACAACTTTTGTTTCAGCATTATTCGTTTTTTATCCCTCCCTTTTGTTGCTAAAATCATACAGCTCTTAGAATTTGGCTTCAATATAATGTAAATGTAAGGTTATTAATCACAACAGAACTCAAATTTTAATTTAAAAAGTAAGCAATGCATGCTTATATATGGATAGAGTTTTATTACATCGTTCCATTTCAGGCTTCTGCAGAACATAATTTATCCCCCCAATATCGAAAACAAATGCATCCTTATATATTTTTATAGATATCCATCCCTCTACGAAAGTGGTAAAACATCGTTACTACCACGATTCAAATCGCTAATCACCATAAAAAAACGGACTACTATAAGAGTAATCGGTGAGTAATATAACCGATGCCGAGTGAACTAAATAAATACATTATTGGAGGGGCAGCAGCTGCTGGAGTTTTTTCCCTACGTATATATATATCCACCCTTTACCAATCCTTATAACCCTAACAGGGTAAGTACAAAATAAGGATTGAAGCGCATGGGTACGGATCCAGATGCCGAGCCAAACCATCTGATTTGTTCCATTATTGCGACGGTCAATACAAAAGTGATAAATGTGGACGGGAGGGGGGATGTGCAGCAGGAAAATGATGCTATTGGTTGGTTCTTCAGCGGTGGATAGCGTGACGGAAAAAGGTCGCCATTAACTGCGCTTCGACGTCGATTATTACTTTCATCCCAGTCACGCGCTGTGACAAGCCCTGCCTCTTACAATCTTCACAGCAGCCAATGGGGATGCAGAGGATGATGCGCTCCCGAGTCACTCGGGAAGAGGAGGATGAAGAAGCTGGTGTTAAACTGGGATGGGGGTCTTTTTTGGAGGAGTTCTGTTTATTTTTATTGGTATATTACCATGGATGGTACTTTTGAGTTTTCTAGGTGTACTTCCTTACGAATGACTCAAAGGTTTTGGACAGGTATTAAGTGGCACTGATTGAAAATGTTACATTAAATCATTTAAAGGCATTATTATACAAATAAAATAGATATATTAATATAAAAACGAAGATATATATATATATATATGATTATTAATTGTAGTGTATATAGTCTTTTGAACGCAATTTTTATATTTAACGCAATATACGATGTAGAAAAATGTCAGATGCTGAAACTTTCTCCACACAAGTCATCACTTAAAGTTTAAATATATATTTCAGCTTCATAATTACTTTCAATTTAACTGGAAGGGTTGCTTTCTGAAAACATAGAAGAAATTATTAAAACTATTATGTGAATAAAAATATACTTTATAATAAATTCATTTAAAATGTAAATTCATGATTAAATCATATTTGTAAACCTTTCATAAAAGAAAGATATGTTAAGATCGATACGATTTAAAAGTAATAAATCCCGTTAAACACATAAAAGATGCTCCATTGAGAAATATTTCTTTCTTTCTACTGGGGCTGTAAATTGATAATTATCATTACAGACCTTGTATTGTTACTGAGAACTGGTATCACTTTTAGTGTGACACCATATAAGTGAAAATAAATTACCATAATATAATTTTGAAGTCCAGTTTCCTTCCCAGAAGAAGGCAGCTGAGTTCTGACGATAGAAAATTGTAAAAGGAATTTTTTAATTCTTCCCAGAGCACTCAAGCGAAACAGGCATTTTAGTGATCTTTAACATGCCGCACAATCAAAGGACATGGACACTGTCGATTTTTACATCATGAAAATCCACCGATTTGTGGGTCGGGGTCGAACCAGAAAACTTGGGTGTACAAGGCCAGCTCCAAACAAACTACGCTACTCAGTAGGACCATTAATAAATATAAAAAGTCTTTTTGTATATAAGTGTCAAATGCATAAGTTTATAATTACTTAAAAATTAAATTAAAAAACATTATTCACAAAGTTAAAAATACTTTTTAAAATTTTAAATGGCAAGAAAATTTTGTTGTTATTACCTAAATTTTAAAAAAGAAATGTTCTGTCACTCCATTTCTTTTTTAGCCATTTTTTTAAAATTACTTTTAAACTTAAATTACGAAGACATGTAATTCCGAAAAAAATCTAGGGTGAAATTTGCATAATATAATTATATTGATAATAGTGCCTTTTCACGCTTACATTACTAATCAGTGTTTTTGTTCTTAAACGGGTAAAAAGAAAGAAAAAGAATAAAAGAAAGACGAATGGTAGAAAGAAAGAAAAAAAAGAAAAGAAATTTCGAAATGCGAACAATTTTTGGTAATATACTTTTAACAAATATTTTCAAAACATTCTTGAGTTTCTTACAAAGGGCATCTTTAGATTGCATTAAATAAGTATTACGTGCATCTTTTATATTTGTCATATTTCACTTTCGTGTAAGAGATTACATTATAAATAAAATAGTAATTCCCATTTAAAAGTCACAGGGAATTCAAACGAAAAAATACTTTTCTGCATAAGAAATACGTGTATATTCTTAACTTCCCGCGAAAAAGTTTAATTAAATTTATTATTTATTTGTAAAAAGAAATATTGTGTGAATGTATGTGCGATATAAACTGATTTCTCTCTCTCTCTCTCTCTCGTTTTATAAATGCTACCACAAACCCGAATATTTTATTTATGGGCAAGCAGCCATGATCAGGAATATTTGACCGGCGTTCTTTCAGTTAATCGTAGATTCGAGTTCAGGTGCAACCAAAGGCCCTGCGTGCACAGGGGCACTAGGGATGCAGATAGATTATGTATGATGAAATTTCAAGCTCTAAGTTCCCTCGTTTGCGTGATGTGATATTTGGAGAAGAAGGGGTACCAGCTCAATGTCATCTTTTCTACTTGACCAAGGTTCGAAATTATCAGGTCCGTCGGAAACAGCCCTTAAATTGCTTTAAAGTGCAACGTTAACAGACATTGACTTCATACTGTCACCGCATGTTGTAGAGACTTAGGGAATAAAAGACAGTTCAGGTGTGTCCTTGAAGAATGATTGCGGTTCAAAATTAGGTGATCTGGTGCCAATGGCTCTTCTGTAGCTTCTGAATATAATATTAATAAGCAATTAATCAACCCATAGTTTATGATAACGATAATTATTAATATTATAGCAGAATATTTTATTCTAAAGTTACGGAAATCTTTAAAACTTAAAAAGCTTCATTGAGCTAAATTTACATTTTTATATTTTAGGGTTCATAATGATCCAAAACGTTCAATTTTAAAAGCTTGCATTGTAGTGCAAAAGCGTCAAAGCTAAGTAAAAAAAAAATATCTTAATGTATATTTAGTGGAATCAAAATTTATATCAATTACATTTTAGAAATATCAAGCGTTACAATCAAGAGTGGAATTTGAGAATATGACCTAAGTTAAATTTTTGATTTAAGTACCTTCTTTTAGCAAGGTGTTTGTGTGTGTGTGGGGGGGGGGGTAAATGTGTTCTTGGGTGTGTAATATAAAAATGATCCTGTATGGAACTGGAGTTAGAAAACCCTTTTTTTATACAATAATCAATAGGACTTCTTAGATATAGTATTTATTTAAATTATGTTTAATAAGATACTGAAGAAATAGTTATAATGCATAAAATAGGAATGTGTTTTATGTATATGTATGTTTTTGTGTGTTATATAAAAACGATCCTGTATGGAATATAGGAACTGTATGGAGTTAGAAACACTTTTTTATACAATAATCAGTATGACTTCTTACGTATAATATTTATTTAAAATTTTGTTTAATAGGATACTGAAGAAATAACTATAATGTATTAAACTAAACAAATTAAATATCTAGAAATAAAAATCACTCTTTGTAGAAAAATTATTATTTCCCATTTATAAGCTACTTCTTTTCTGCTGCTTAATGTATCCTACTACCCTAAAATTGTGAATTTTGCCAAAAATTTACAAACTTTTTTATGATTCCATTTTATAGACTTTCTTATTATTTTTATAAAAATACCAAGTTTATTCTGTTCTGTTCACTAGAACAAAAGCTACAAGTATTTTAGTAAAGCAGATGTCATTATTTTAAGCAAGATGTCATACACTATGAACAGCGATTGCTAAAAACGCTTTGAAAATAATTAACTGAAATTTTTTGTGTATGTTCTGTATAATAGTAGAAGTATTTTAACGTTCAGATTTATCAATCACTATTTAATTACAAAATTTACAGTCCCTTATGTTAATATAATCACTGTTATTTTAAGCAATTTCATATAATATCTAAAATAAAGTGCTCTAGTTTTTGTAAAAACTAAAATATTTCTTATCCTGAAAGTCATTTCAAAAAGGAACAACATAGTAAGAATTGAAAAGGTACAAAATGGACCCCGTTTATATTATTTTTTGTAAATGTTTACCCATTTTTTTCCATTTTAGTATTAGTAATTTCTTTTTATCTTCTTAATTTCAGCATATTTTTCTTAAAATGTACTATACAAATCTAAAAATTACAAAAAAATCCCCATACCTTCGATTTTTGAAAAAAAGTTAGCGCAAGTAGTCGGATACCTTAAGAATTAATAAGATTTCTTATATATATATATATATATATATATATATATAATTGTGCTTTTATTAAAAATTGTTTCTAAACATAGCTTTAACTGAAAGTAAAATCTGTTACTTTTCTTGACACCATAAAATATTGTTTAGATTTAAATATTTCAAACACATTTCAACATTTTTAACAAAATTCTAAAGCAAGCAGAGCATTGCAACCTCATACTTCTCTCGAATTCTCCAGCCACGCATTCAGACAGTATCAGATTCCCATATGTACTGAGGTCATCGCATCGAGTTATCGTAAATCAAATTCCTGTGCTCAATACTCACAGTTAAGCCATTGGAATTGGATAAATAGTAGATACAAACCGTTCTCGAGTTAACATGGACTCACCGCATATGAGTGTGTACTTGATTAAAATTAAGGATAATTGGACGAGAACGTATATTGGTAATACTGTCGTTTAAGGTAGGCTCTTGGCTTATCAGGAAAACGCCAATGCGAAATTACTGCTATTCTAATCTGTATTAATAATATACAAAGTTTCATAGTACGTTTATGGGAAGTTTGTAAAATCGATAAATAAGCTATTGTTTGGGTTGGTTGAATCTGCTTTAGAAAGGGGAAACTGAATGCAATTTCTCATTAATAATATTCAAGTGGTAGAATGATTTTAATTTTATAAATTATGAAAGTGATTAAATCTAATAGATTTCATTGTTAATGTAATATTCGCTGGATTAATTTTGTTCCTTCTGTATTAGTAAAATTTGGTTACTTTTAAAGTTTTTAAAGTATTCATTTTAGGGTTTTTTTAAAAAATTAAAAAATTTTTTTTACAATTTGAAAAAAGTTTTTAATAAGTAAATACTTAGGAGCAATATTTAAATTTAATACAGATAGTAGTTCAGTGACAAATATTTTTATTATCTATGAGTATTTTTGAGGGTATAATTTTTTGCATATTCAGATTACATGCTTTATTTTGATTTTGATTTTAATCATTTTTTCCGATCTTAAGTTGATGAGCTATGTAGATCAATATTTAAATTGTATTAAATATTAGTATTTAGAATTTTCTGTTTCTATCACAATCATTTCTTTTTCTTCAGTCATTTTCCAGAATCAGTCCAGATAAATCTTTTTACTAAACTAAACATTTAAATTATAATTTTATAAAAATTTAACATTTGTGAACTTGATTTAATATCCACTTAAAATTTTATGTATATGACTAAATAAACTTGCCTTTGCTATAAAATAAAAACAGTATTTTTTTTATTATTATTATCCTAATCAATATAAAAAATATTACACTTACAGTATTTCCAAAATTTTACTTACTATTAATGTGATTCAATTTTTTTTATGAATTCTAAATAATATTTAATTTTATTTTTTGTAATGTTAAACATCCATTTTATGAATATGAAGAATATTGATATGAAGAGTATTTAAAATATGGAAAATTTTAATCAAAATATTTAGACATAATTTTGGGTTTTATTTTAAAACTATATTAAACTCTATCAAACTGAACTCGCGAAAAAAAAAAGGTTTTATGCATTTTTACACAGTCGTGGGGTTATTTCAATTTCCTTTCATGAGTGATCCCAAGCCTTCCCCTCTTCCTTTCTCCAATATTGTAATGCTGCTGCAAATATTTTTTTTAAAAGAAAAGTCAATTTATCTCGTCTTGAAAGAGATCCTCAAGAAATAGATCCAATGAGAAAGATTCGTGCTTAGTGGTAAGTGACACAAGCAAAATTATATATTTTTTTAAATATAACAAATCAAACAAGTTGTTCATCCATGTTTGTTTTTCTCAGCGAAATAGTCAAGATCTTAATTGTCGTGTAACAACATATATTATTTATATATATTTCGCTTGGAAGACATGAGGGTAATTAAAAATAAGTTTCACCTATAAAATGGTCACTACTCCACTATTGTTTGTTATCATTACAATTACAAAAAGAAGAAAAAAAGTTACCTCGCAATTCGTACCAGCACGACATTGATAGCAAAATTGATGTATGTAATTGTTTTATTGATAGAATTTTTCGCTGATTTTTTAATGAATTGTTCTTAAATAATTGAGTTTGTTAGAGCAATGGGCCATGGCCGGGCCACTCAGAAAGATCCGGTGGGCCGCAGGTTAAGTATCGTTGCTTTAGCATCTGTCAGAGTTATCGGAGTCAACGCCTCCGATTCGTCTTCATTACTTTCTCTGTTATTGTAGTTCAGTACCACAATTTGAGCATCAGATAGGGTTCCCCATACAGTAATGGCCAGTATTATACTCATGGGATGGTTCAGAATTACATCCCATGAGTGTATCGTTCACATTAACCAGATTCGGCGTTGGTAGAAGCCCGAAATTTTAAAACAGTTGTAAATTGTCAAATGAGTGACAGCTTTCCAGGCCTTGTCAATCTTTATCAAAAATGTTTAAATAGAAATAGTTACATTCTGTTGATTTTCGAGGTTATCCAAAACGCTTTTAACGACTTCACGTCGATAAAAAGTTTTAAAATCATGCATAATGCATTGGTCAAGGGGCTGAAGTTTGGAGGTTGAGTTTAGAGGGAAAAATTGAAGAGTTTTTTTTCTCATTTGATAAAAGTGGTGCCTTATTGTGGACAGTGCAGTTGTCTAAATATAAGAGAATATTCCAATTTTGGTTTTTCTTATCCATGTTCAAGGAAACCAACAATTCATTATAGAGTTCCGTGGTCATCCTTGCCTTCTTGTTTAAGTAGTTTATGGTAGAGAACGAGTTTATGCCCTTGAAACACCGAGGTTTTGCGGATTCTCCTATGACGAGAGGAGTTATCTTTTCTGAGCCATCCATGTTTACAGCCAGTAAAACAGTTAACCTCTCCTTGCTATGTTTTTCTCCATGTCATTTTTCTTTTTTGGAAGTAAATGTTTTTTTTTCTGGCATACAATTGAAAAGGGTCCGATTAAAAATGTTGCGTTTATCGTATTCTTTTATTAAATCTGAAAGTGAACTCTGCCACTTAGAAAAAAAACTTTAATGTCGATACTCGAACTTTCCTTGCACATTTTTTGAAACCTATCTCATTCCTTTTTGTAAAATATGAAGCCATCCCTCACTAGCTAAAAAATCGATTCCTAATTCTTTGGCGAATGCTTTAGCATTTCCTTTCAATAAAAAGTCCCCTACCGTAATATTGTTTCCTCGATACTGTCTCACCAATTTAATTAAATACTGTTCAAGACGTGGAAAATTACTTTTACTAAGGCATTTTCTCACTCTACTCGAAGATGCACTAACGATTTTCTCTTTATTCTTCAGAATAGTTGAGAACGAGCTCAATGGGTTATCAAATGCTTTGGCAACATCGATCTCTCTCTCTCTCACCTTTTTCTACTGATTCTATCACCTTTTGCTTTACAGAAATTAAGTATTTGTACTTTTTAAGAGAATACATGGCATTACCTTCATATGAGAAGCCGACACTGAGGTGGGATGTAAAATAGTGGCCCAAGGTTTATCTAAATTAACAGGTAGCGAACGTGAATCCCCCCCCCAACTTTAGTAAAATAATATTATTAATTTAAAATTTAGAATGTAAAATTAATACAAAACGTATTCATAGTTACTCACTCCGCTACGGGGTATACTTAATAGTATCGACATTGGGTAGGCTCTTCTCGCCTAATCAGTCCCCCAAAATTCGACCAGATTTCTTCTTTTTTTTATTGTTCTCCTCCATCTCTCCTCTCTTTTCACTTTCCACTCCCTCTTTCTTAACCTCTCGAACAGGACTCCTTCACGCATCTCCAAATCTCTTCCATTCCTCATTGGAAACAAAATCGTTTCGAACCCGGCTCCCTCAAACCTTTTTCCCAACACCATTGGTTCTTCAAGGCACGGTCCATTCCGGCCCATGCCCTATTTGGGGCCTTATGTTATAAGTCACAAAGATGAGTCATAAATCGTCATGTCACTCCGATGCAAAATACACAATCCTATGCATTTCTTCTTCACAATAGCCAACCATCCTTTCTGAACGCATGTGTAGCAAGACCACGTGTGAAACGAAAAATATGAACGGCTGACAACAGATTCGGTCGGTCTATTGTCCACTTGAAGAAAGAAAGCAATAAAAGTGTCTTTTCAACTGATAATCCGAAAAATACTTTGAAGAGGTAGCAGAAACATGGTCGTCAAAGAGACTACGTTACAGGGAAGACATGTAGAGACAATACTGCACAAAACTGGTAAGCTTCAACCTGTTGGCTACAGGACTGTACACGATAGTGAGTGTTCGAATTGTTGAGAGTTTTATAAGATAACTTCGAATTATCGCGTGTTGTAGTCTGGACCGCCACAGATTTTACTTCGAAATATTGAGTGTATCAAAACGTACTGTTTTAGTTCGAAACATCAAGAGTTCTAATGACTGAGCATATACTTTTAAGATTAGTTAGAGGTTTGTATTATCGAAGGTTTGAATTAGCGAGAGTCAACTGTATAAAAAAAAGGGAAAAGTTAATTTTATTTAATAGAAGATGCAAAAATCATTATAAATAATTGTTGCGAAAACCACCTTTTAAATGGAGAGTTTTACAGAAATATTCATATTCTCTAAAAGAAATCATTAATATGGAATAAATGTACCGAAAACTTATTTAAACTTAAATGTGGATGAAGAATATGTTTGTCTTTATTTGCGATAACAGATAAAACCTCCATTTTATGACTAAATTAAACATTTTCACAAAACTTAGAGTTTGGAAAAATAATACATTGTAAAATTGTTCCAAGTTATTTAATTGCAACTCTTCCATGAAATCTACGACAAAACATTAAAAAAAAAGTATCAACTAATTACAAACACTTTTGAAACACATTATCGAAAGATACACTAACACTCCACCACACAAACACTCGTAATTATTTCAACAATTTATTCAAGCACCCAATCCGTAAATATCTCTAAAAACAAACATTTTACATAATGTCAGACAATCGAGTCCCTAACTCAAACCCTCCCACCGATTTGGCATTAACATTTAACCCTAATAAAGACAATTTTCCAAAAATGAGTTACTCAGCAACTATTGTGTAATCTAACACCCTAAAGCCCCACCCCCTGTTATTGGATAATTTTTACATAAACCATTACTTCGCAACGCTTAAATGAGCAGAAAGAAAGGAAGAAAAAAGGAACATAAAAGAAAACAACGTCGAAATCTCATCGAACGATTTGTTGCGAGAAACCCTTTGCGATAATTGTCATCATTTGGCTCCACTAAAGACCATATCAAATCACATTTACTAAAGAGCCAATAAAAAACTCCCTACCGACAGTTTATTTCGATCTTACCCCAAACCTAATGACGCAATAAAAGTGACATTCGAAATCTTTGCCCCGCAAAACAAGCATTAGTCCAAAAGATAATTGAAGTGTTTTAAAAACCCAGTTTCTCCCCATCGCGCCAAGTCTGTGAGAGACTGGCAAGGTGTTAGACGCATTAAAGCTACTTTCTATTCTTATTCAAGTTGCTTTTTTTATCGAAAAGTCATCACTGTTTCGCATCCGAAGAGGAGAATTTCTTGCGTTGTTATGACAACTTAGCAGAAGTAGAGTGATTTAAGTCACGCTATACGAGGCTTGCACTTTTATTTTCCTCATTATAAAAAGTAACAAGCGTCAGGATATCAGTTATTACTTTTTTTAAATGAGGAAATCAATAGTTTCAATCAAAGCTGGTTGTATACTATTTAAAATATTCAATAAAACTAGGGTCATAGAAAACTACGTAAATATTTAAGCCCTAAAAGAATTAAAGAAAACATACGGCTCCTGAAGGTAAAATGAAAGGCATAAACAGTTTTTTCTTGAATTTTTAATTGCATAACTTTAAAAGATGCATTTATGTTAAAAATAATACGAAAAACACCGAAAAATTATTTTTTTGTGTGCAAATTAACAATCAATAATATGATTCATTTCCTATGAGAGAACTATAGTAATTATCTATTTTTATTTCTTAATGGCCTCTTGATAATTCATACAAATGTATGTATTACTTTTCAAAATTCTCAGCTGTACTATTAATTGAATTGTTTACCAAAATTGCACAATCACGAATTATTTAAAAATTTATTAGAATTTTTAGCAGTCATTCGATAGTTTGAATAAAATATGGCGCTTGTATTTCAATTCAGAATTTATAAAACTTAATTTCCTGTTTATGTATCCCATTAATAAATCCTTTTTCTTTTATTAAAACACATTTCCGTAGTTGATTGAAGCATGGCTTACATGCATAGATAAGCTTTTAGTATTCACAAAAATATTTTGCTGTGAGATTCTTCTATCTACTTCTTTGTGTAAATTAAAATATCTTATATAAACGCAGAATTAATATATATATATATATATATAGATACATCGGAAAGAATTATTCAAAAATGTATTATTCGCTTTCATTATTTGAATTTTACTGACAAAGTAGCTGACTTTGATTCAGTCAGAATTTTTGAATTTGAATACAGTCAGAATTTTCTATCGCGTAATTAAAAAATAAAACCTTCTGACAAGTAACAAACTTAAATAACCTTTATAAAAATTATCTGAAAAAGAGAAACTATAAATTATATTGAATATTTAAGAATATAAGGATATTGTATGTTTCAGTTTCATTTCTGATACAACTTTTTCTTTACAGCATTTTAAAACAAATAGAAATATGCATAATCTTTACAAAAGCTTTAACTCTTTTTAGAAATTTTTAATCATGATCTGATTAACATTCTTAATTCTAGAAATGAATAAGAAGGAAAAATATCATTACATTATGAATTGACTCAACAAATTAAATCTAACCGGGGATTCAACAGCTTTACTTCATGTTTGCGTTACTTGATTGCTTAAGAGATCAAAATTATATTAAGTTAGAAAAGTTAAGAAGGGATATTTATTAGCTTCAAATATGAATTGAAAACTGTTATAATTGCATAAAAATACTTTTAATTAATGAAATCAAATATTAATTTTAAAAAGCTCACAGTTTGAGAAACAGGTAAAAATTAATCGACTTAAATGCATTCACTTCGATGTTGGTTATTTAAATAACTTTTACTTCAATAGAGTTTCAAAAATACATTTTTTAACTTAGTATTATTTGTTCATATTAAATGACGAAATAAGCAAATGATGTATTTAATTAAATAATTTTTGATGAAAGAATACTAAAAATATAATTTCGCAACCTTTATTGTTTATCTTCCTCTTTATTTATTTCAGATTTCTGCACTTGCTTTCGTTATTTCTGATATGCATGTAATCTACCAAGAATTAAATATAAACTGACAATGTAAATTGTGTAATTAAAAAGCATTTGATTTATTCTTAAAAGTTTTTGCATGCAGTTGAAAAACGTTTAAACTAAGAGTTACTCAATATTCCCAAGTTAAAATGAACAAGTAAAGAAATGGGAAAAAATTGTAAAGAAGGTAGAAAAATGCATATAAAAAATAATACAAATTATACATGGTAGTAAAGATAAATATAAAAATATTTAATACAAATGGTATATGCCTTTTACCTCCTAAGTAAATTTTTCATGTATATAAAATTAAAAAAATATCGCAGTTGTTAAACAGCATCTAAAAATGACAGTTTTCTTAAAATACCATACAGTTTCAAAGAAAAGTACAACTTAACTGAGCCTATCTAATGTCATTTTAAAAAAATTAATGTTATTTATTTATATTCAGTTGTTTAGTTTTTACAATCCTATAGTTAAAAATATTTTGTTTACGTATAATTAAAGCTTTTGCAATTACAAACCAAGGCTGCATTGATATACTAAGATAATGTAAGTTATCGCTATATTTCGAGACTCAATTAAATTTTTAAATGAGAAATAAACAAATATTTAATATTAATAAGCATTCTCATATTATTTTTATAATTAAAGCCAATTTTTTTTAAAAAAAACAATAGCCAAGCTTAATATTTGATGCACATGTTATAGAATACATTCTACTTTCATATAAAGTCTTTAGGAATAGTACAAAATGTTGGAGCCAAAGGATGGTTAAGTCAACAGGAAAAGCATGCATTTTTTTATATAAATTTGTAATTCCATATTAATTTTTATGTGTTATTTTTGTAAGATATATTTTCCAACTTAAAAAATAGCAAAACTGTATTTAAAAAAAATTAATTTTGTATTAATTTTTTTTTTATTCAAATCTTTTTGAATGGTACATTGTTCAAAAACTAAAACTTTCAGAAAATTAACTGCTACTTTTTATTAAGATTAAAACAATATTTTTTGTAATGTGCACATGTAAAGCACAATGGATACAAATATTATTACAAATTCTGAAATTTCTAGTTACATATGCTTAACTCCCACATGATGCCTTACCAGAGAATTAATCACAAATTGTAATTTTTTTCCTTAAAATTTATAGATGACTTGGGAAAGGAAAATTTTAAAAAGCTGGGTATATATTACAGATTTAATTTTGGATGATTCCTAGAAATTTTATACACTATGTAACACTGAATTATTTATTAAAAAAATAATTTATAATGCCTTTAGATATATTTATTTGCTAATAGCTTTCGTGTTTCTGTGAAATGTGATGTTCGTAAACAAACAATCAATTCAGGCCCGTCAAGAGAAATTTTTATAAAGAAAAAAAAAATCTACTGATAATTTATTTTCGATCTTGTGCAACTTTAAATGAACTGGGCAAATTGAGATCTATTCAAAATCATAAGGGTGCAATTAATAGTAAATGTATTTATTATTTTATTTAATAAATTATTTATTATTATTAATTATTAATGTAATGTATTTATTATTATTTATGAGATGCATTGTATAGAAAATAGCATTTGCTGCAAAATGTGTACAGTTTGCTTAAATCAGATACTCTCCCTATCTTCGTATTCTGAAATTAAGAGATTATGAGAAACATATTTAATGCTGATGTAAAACAAATTATATTCAATATAAAGGAAACAGAACCAAGCTATACTTCTCTGTCAAATAATATTCGAAAATTCACAAGAACAGTTATTTACTCATTATATCATAAGATACATGACAAATGAATCGTATAAAATATGCATTCTTTTACATATTAGGAATAAAAACAAAATAATTATTTCTGCATTCAAGTAACAAGGCTAAAATCGTAATTTAATTAATGATAGAATTATCTCAGAACTTATTCTTATTTTAATTCCATATTATATGGTGAGTATATGTAAGTACTTAAATTAAAATTAATGTTCAAAATATGTCTGTTTAACAAAATGTGAGAACATATACTTGTTAAGGTTGGTATCTATGTTTGGTATCATGATTTTTCAAACGCATATAAAAGAATAATTTTCTTGATATTTAGTGTCTCTTTAATTTAAATATACATGTAAAATATTTTTAAGAATATCATTGTTTGAAAAATTATTTAACTGTAATTTTTTGGTAAAAAAGTAAGAATGAATGACATATTTTTAAAATATTCTCCTTTTATGAAAAATGCTTCTGTGTTAATAATGTTTTGCCTACATTCATAGCTAGTACAGAGCCTGAACTTCGATTTTTGAAATATACAATTTTAAAAAGTGGATGTATTCATATTTTAATACATCAGAGTAGAAAAAAGTTTTAACTAAAAACTCCGGTTATTATTTCAATTGATCGTAACTCTGAAAATAATATGAGTTTTTCAAAGCTCTGTAAAGAATTCGCAACTATATATAAGGCAAAATATTTTTATCGTAGAATCAGTTTCCATAAAAAGAGAATGTTCTGAAAATATGTCATTTTTCTTCATTTTTTCCCCAAAAAATTACATTTAAATATTTTTTTTAATGTAATAAGATTCTTAAAACAATTTTATGCGTATATTACAATTTAAGTGACATAAATTACCAAAAAAACATACTTTTATACACTTCTACGAAAATCACGGTTCCACACACAGTAATAAAAGAAGAGACAGAGTTAAAGAAACACTTAAGATCCTCGAGAGAAAAGTAGAATTCAGAAAACTTAAGCACACAGTTATAAAGAACTATTTCACTCTAGTTAAGTTTTTTTAAGAAATGAATTCTGTTTGTGAGAAATATATAATGTTTTTAGTCAAAATATTAATGAGGTACTTTTAATGAAAAAATGGTTAAAAAAGATAACTATTAATTTCTATATCAGAAAGATTTTCGCGATATTTTTAACCTAATTAGACAAAAACTTATGAGTTTGTGCACTGTGTTTCTTTATCAGAGCACTAATATTTCCCTCACGCCATTTCACCTTGGAATGCGAAGCTCATCCAGAGCTTAAAAATGACCTCCCACAAAGTCATTATACGCGAGAGTGAAGGAAAAACGAAGCGACAAAACATTATTCAAAGTAGTATGACGACATCACGTGTGAAGTAAAGCACCGTTGTTTTTGCTCGACAAATAAATGCAAATGGTTCCGAGTATTTTTGTGCTTCCCTGATGGTCGCCTTCTGAGTATAACGTGACAATTTCCCTGACTTCCCCTACCCTTCCTTCGGGTGGCAAAAGTTTTCCCTACGCAGATCGCAGCGTTCAGAAATAAATCTAACTAAAAAAACAACAACAGTTGAGTTGTTGTGGAATCCCTCCACAAAAGGAAGAAAGAAAAAAGAAATTTTCGTTTTTGAATAGAAATGAAGAAAAATATATGATACTTTAAGCTCTTCTTCTAAAGGTAGATTTAGGAGAGAAATGCAAATAAATACGAGGAATGTAATCAGAATCACGCAGAAATGGTGAATAATAACGAAAAGTTTTATTTTGGAGGGGAAAAAAATCCAAGACGTTGCAGGTACTGAGAGGTAAATTGTGAAAGAATTTTTGATTGAATGTCTTGTAAAAAAATGTCATTAAATGAAAAATGATGATTAATTTTAGGTTTTTTTGAAACAGTGTAATAATATATATTTTGTAGGGGAAGTTTGTAATACATTATGTTATTTAAATGCTTCTATTTTTAATGCGACTATTTTTACTTAATTTATACTTAAAAGTGCACGCTTTAGTCAAAAAAGTGAGTTCATAGTAAAAAATAAACACATATACAATAAATATAAAACCTTAACTAAAATATTCAAAATACAAAATATTTAAAGAGTAGTATAATTTAAAATGAATACCGTCACATACAAAAAAGTTAGTTAATAACTTATTTCGAGTTTCGTATATTTAATAACTGGATAGATACACAAGATCTAGTTATGACCTAATGATTACATGGTACATAAAATTTATAAAACAAATAATTCTTTGAATCATTTTATGATGTGTGAAAAGTGGCATTGAAATGTTTTAAGTGGTTCAATAAAAGGCATTAGAAATTAATTTTTTTTCTCAAGGAAGAAGAATTATATATTGTAATTAAATTTTTTCGTCCAATTCGTATTCAAAAAAAATCTTAAAATATGTAAAAAAACCTCTTTGATGGTATGTGAATCAACATTATAATGGATTTCTTTCACAGTTCATGCTTATTATAAAACCGATCCAATCAAGAGATTTAATAAATACTTTTGCGAATTTATTTAAACACAAAAAAACAAATTTTTAATGTCTTTATAGTAATAAAAATTTCATTGGAACTGCAATCGATTCGCGTCTGTAGTTACTTTGTAATTTAGAACTAATTTTAGAAAATGATAAGACTGTATAACAGGAAAGGATTGCAGCTACACGGAGAAAAAAGATTGTTATTAATTGGAACCTATCAACGCGGAAAAGATATTTTATAATATAGAGAAAAGGAGAAAAAAAATCTTTAAAAATTTCAAAATTTAACATGGTCACAAAGGGGTTAAATTTTCGATAAAAAGGAAAATGTCTAAATTTTGGTTAGGTCTTAGAATCAGAATAAAAAATTATTTTTCTGCAACATAAATAACCAAAAACGATGATTATTGATGAATGAGTACTGAATAGTAAGTAGTACAATGTACTTCGCAACTTTTTGTATCTCAAGCTCTCTCTTCCCTTCACAATGGAATCAGTCCAATACGAGCTTTTTTTCCGTCTTCCACTTTATTGTGCCCTGTAATTTCAGTAGCAAATTTTGTGAAAAATTTCTTCTAAAGTAGCTGTTAAATGTACATGATGTTTTTTTCCTCGTATTTATAAAGTAAATGTATCTCCTCATGGCAATCATGGCCTCATGTTCCTTCTTTCCTCAGAGGCTCGACAGCCTTCTCAAGAAGCCTTTTCCAGGCTAGCCTTCTTCCTGCTAGGTTTCTCTAATTCTTAGTTCTCAAAACTAGGAGAGCTTTTACTAGGCCATCAACCCATCTAAGATTTGGCCTGCCCTTTCTTCATGTGCCAATTTGTTGAGTATGGAAGACTTTTTAAATGGTGCGGTTCTTCGTCCATTCTGACAACGTGACCTGAATAAATGTTAAAATTGATATAATACCAGCTTCATTCTAATAACTATTACTTTGAATTTTAATATAAAAAACCTCAAATACTTATACTTCATTCCCCTGTAGCAATACTAAGCATTAAGGTAAATATTTTTATTTTATATATGTTTCCCTCTCTCTATAAAGATCTCTTACACATAGCTGTAGGTTTTGAAATTACGGAGGAAAACCTTTCGACCCACCATACTATACGTTTTGAAATTTAAAAAAAAATTTTTTTTTCGATCTACCCTACTCTACAACTGTTAATCTCTAAGCTTTTCAGACCGAGTTTATAATGCGAAATTTTATTTAAAGTATACTCATAAGTTTGTTTATGATGAAATTATGATTCTAATTCTGACTATCTGTACGCTAAATTTCGATTTCGCTACTAAGCTACTCTGAGAATCTAATGCTCATCAATTTATAACTTAGCTTTTAAAATGAATGACACTCGATTCACCTTCCATGCTTTTGTAAGACAAAACTTTTTATAAGAACTGATAAGTTTTTGAAATCTATCCATGTATAAAAATAAGAATAAAAGAGTATTGAGCTAAGCGAAATTCATTCAATACTGTGTTTTGTCATTTTTATTTGAAAAATTGCCTTATTCAAACGTGCATTATGTTTTTTATTTTAAGCTGAAGCATAAGTATTCGTAAATAAAGATGGTTTTGTTGCATTTTTTTTGACATAGTCTACAAAACTATTCGATGTTTGCTGCGTCGATGTCGTAGACATTTTCCTTATAATATTTTTTTATAGTTAATTTATTAACTGCAATTTTGAATGTTACAATTTCTATCTTACCTACGTATATATCAGGAATTACAAAAAAAAAAAAAATACTTTTTAAGTTATAATCTATAAAATCGGATGCGTTTTGTTAAAATATTAACAAAAAAATTTTGATACGATATTTTTATACACAAAACTATTTTCTATTCATGTTTTAAATACATGTATTAAATAGAACTATTTTCAATCAAAATATTAAAATTTTATACAAATCATTTTATTTTCACTGAAACTTCGAAGGCTTCATTTAAATAACAAATCTCATTAATAAAAGAATAAGAATTGATTAACAGGAAAAGAATTCTCTTTGTAGAATAGCTAATTATTTCTAGGAAATAAGTATCAATTAATCAAAGTAGTTTCCGCTCATTGGAATATTACGTTGCGTATCTACTCAACCGTGATTTGAAGATAATATATTTGCTTTCCAATCAAGCTGAGCGACTGTCAGGAATAATACGCTGTCACTTGTTCACAAGATATTAAAACCACATCTATTACCACACCGGTCAGTTTGTGGACAGAGTAATGAATTGTGTGATTAATGACATTGGAGTAACATAAGACCTTTGATGTTGACCTGTACACAGGTGCCGGGAAGTCAAACGGATCGGTGATAACGAGGTTGCCCTTTGGACTTATATGGGGATAAAAGTTAATAGTGATTTGAAAGAATAGACAAATAAATGAAATACAACTCAGTTTAAATTTTATCAGGCTTAAAAAACTTTTATCACTTAAAAAACCTATTTTAATTATTATTATACATTTAGTTGAGCTTTTATTTAAATTTCTTTTGGGGAATTTTCAAAACAGCTTCATGTTTAGATATTCCCTGTAATTCAAATAAACATACTAATAAAAAAATAACACAGTAAAGAAAAATAAAAAAATATTCAGAATTTTTAAAACAATAAAATGATATTTGTTATTTAATTATATAAGTTTATTTTTGATGAAATGCATTAACTAAAAATTTTAAATTCTTCTAGTATCTACATGTATAACTTGCGATTATTTACGATGCACTTAAGACTTTTATATTGCATAAACGGTCATCTGGCACCATTTTTTAAAAACATTATCAGACTTTTTATCACAATGTATTTTAATTTTTGTTTCTTTGTCTTTTTTCATATTTTGAGCCCTCGTCCGGTGTAAATGGCTTTCAATTTTTAAAATAATTAGAATGGTTAATATTCATTTCTTGCTAATTATATGGATCTTTTGTGGAACAGAATACATATTTAACTTTCATAATAATTAAACGTAGTGATATTCTCTTCATGTATGCCTTGTGGAATTTTTGTTGACAAAAAGCTTTGAATTTTTGAGTAATTAGAAGAAAATTCAACTATTTATTTTTCCTTTCGTCTTCTCGTGTTTCCTAAATATTTGTGTGGTCATCGAAGCCGTGTGACCACGATCATGAACTCGTGGACAGCGTTGTCGAGCCCCATTTTAATTCCTAGTGTCACTGAAAAACCGCAATGTAAAGAGGCTGTTGCACAAAGTTCTCACATTGGCGTGGTGTAGAAGTTTGGAAATTGGAGTGCCAACACTAGTGCCGTCCTTATCACCGAAATTTAAAACTATGATGTCCATTACCAATAGCCCTTGCTTAGCTTTTAAATGCAACGTCAATAAAAATTTTATCTTAAATGATCTTTTTCTCTTCATTGTTATTTTTATTATTTATAATAAGATTTTTAAACTACATGGTATTTAAGACATAAATTACTACTTCATCTGATATATATTCTAAATTTGCTTTTCCTCCATGTTTTTTGTCTAATTATCTATGATATAAAAATATATAAAACCATAAAGTAAATGGTTACAAATCTAATAAAGCAAAGCATACCTGTGTGCTTATATGCAATAAATGTAGAAAACACTGAATTGTTTATTAATTTAATAAAAAGTAAAAATAACATCAAATAAATAACTTTTTCTTTAGTAAAACGATTGGCTAGTTTTATTTTTAAAAATTTCACATTATTTATAAAGTGATTCCCAACACATGTGAGTCGTGAAACATGAAGTATAGTATTATATAAAATGGTAATCATCATATATATTAAGAACCTAAAGAATATTACTTTGCAGAGTTCCATCTATTACAGAATGTAATATATAATCACGTAATATAGGTTCAATAATAAACGCTGACATATATTTCAAAATAATATGCAATTAAGAACTGCTAAATTTAGAACTATAAACTTCCATCTGCAAATATCATTTAACGATAAACCACCATAATAACCAAATGTCAATAGCTATATCAATTAAATTATCCGCTTATCAATACATAAATCAAATTTACTTTAAAAATATTTAATAATTTAAAAATATTTTAAAAATAATTTATTTAAATATACTCGAAAACAATAAATAAGTGGTACTTAATCAATATTTAAGTAATTAAACTTCTTTTTTATGCAAAATATATTATTTCCCTTAAATTATTACGTACTACTTTTTAAAATTACACTTAAAAGTTTTAACAAAGCAAATAAATAAAATTTTCAGTCTAAGTATTAATAACTTTTAAAATGAAAATATCACTGTTATAAAATATTCAGTAATAAGTAATAAATATGTTTTTCGGTTCAAAACTTACATTAGTAAAGAAATAAACTGGCATACTACCCATTTTACAAACTCATGATGGAAGCCAAACGATATACAATTGTACAAGATCAACAGCATAAGAAGAATAAAATGGTGACGATAAAAAAATATCTACACGTGGGAAAAGTCTAATATATTTTTCTTTGCTAAACCTTTATTTTTGTTTTCTTATTTTTTTTTTTAAAATTCAGTTGGATTTCTATATTTATTTATAATAAAATCAAACATTTTTACTATAAAGTAAACCATTCTACATAACTTTACAAAATGTTATTTTTAATATTGCTTGCAAACGTATTATATTTAAAATTATTATACTTTCAATCAATCCAAGTTAAAGTTCTTATGCTTCGGTTAGTATTAATAGAGGGTAAATTCACTTTTAAATTATGTTTTATATTTGATTTTTTTTTACCTCATTTCGTATATTTGTTTGTTTGTTTGCTATTTTGATGCATTTTTTAACTAATTTTGTCATATTTTTTTCTATGAAATTATATTATTTCTTTATTTATTTGAGAGTACTTTTTTTCTTTATTTATTTAGATACATAGGACAAACTAATATATTAAACATTAGATTAAGTTAGCATAGGTCAGAGACGAAAAATTATGATTGAAATAAAATCCTTGCAAAATTGAAACTAAATACTCTAATTTAAATTATTTTCATAACATTACAATATGTATGATTATACGTAAAACAAGAATGAGATTGAGGATCGAGAATTTCTACTTTGCTTAGTTTTATATAATTTACCCTTATAGATTGAATACAGTTTCGAATCATTGAATTGGTTCCATATTATTAATGATATAAATTTCTTAATGAAGGACATTGAATTGGTTCCATATTATTAATGATATAAATTTAATATGAAGGACATAATAGGGTTTATAAAATACGTAGAATTTTTAGTTGTAAGATATTCAGTACGTTATTTATTTGCTTTCATGGCCACAGCTTCCCCCTGATTGAAATAAAACATTTAAGTTTGAATTTCAAGGCTGAATGTAAGGTAGCATTTTGAGATATATTAGACTTCTAGCTTAAGATTTGCAGAGGGATTTATGGTAGTATATGTTAAGGTTCCAGTAAATTGTACTCTTATATGTAAACACTGTTACTGTAAATTGCTAAGAGAAAGTATTTAAACTAATAACGCTTTCTAATTATCTAAATATAGAATTAGAAAAACAGTAAGTTATCCGACTCCCCAAAATTGAAAATTCTGCCACAAATTGATAAGTGTTTTATGATTTTATTTTATAGGCCATCTTATTAACTTTATAAAAATACCAAATTTATTATTTTATGTTCACTAGAACAAAAACTACAAGTGTTTTAGTACAATCAGATGCCATTACTTTAAGCAAGAGATGTCATGCTTTAAAACTCATTTACTCGAAATGTGTTTTTTTGAAAATGCTCAAACAAAGTCAGCGATTGCTAAAAAAGTTTTGAAAATAATTTATTGAAAATTTTTGTGTATGTTCTGTATAATAGTAGAAGTGTTTTAACCTTTAGATTTATTAATCACTGTTTTATTATAAAATTTACAGTCTCTTATGTGAATATAAACACTGTTTTATTAAGCAATTTCATATAATAACTGAGATAAAGTGCTCTAGTTTTTGTAAAAATTAAAATATTTCTTATCCTGAAAGACATTTAAAAATGAATAACATAGCAACACATCAGAATTGAAAAATTGAAAATTTGTTCATAAACTGTTAGTACAGAATGGGCCGCATCTATGTTATTCTTTGTAAATTTTTACCCTTTTTTTCCCATTTTAATAATAATTATTTCTTTTTCTCTTCTCAATTTTAGCATATTTTTCTTAAAATGTACTAAACAAATCTAAAAACAACGAAAAATATACTTATCCCCATTTTTTTAAAAAAAAGTTGTCGCAAGTAGTCGGGTACCTTAAACATATTTCAGCGTTTAATAAAAACTAGGTAATCACTTAATAAGTATTAAATGCCCTCACATTTCTTTCCAAACTACCTGATAAATTCAAACTAGTATTGCTAATTTAACAGAAAAATTCAATACCTTTGTTACATTTGTACTACATTCATTGTTTTCATTCAAAAGCTTTATTAACCAATTAGGGAATTGCTTTAAAGTTTTCCTGGTACTAATTACCTTAATACAAGAATTAGAAATATCAAGTTAGAGACAGCTGATTGCATAAAGAATTTAGTAATATTATGAGGCGTCATCGTCGCTTTCCGCCATTTTGACTTCCCCAAACAGATGCATTCAAAATCCAGATAATTAAAACACGCTATAGGTAGTATAAGTTATTTGTATAATTTCTTAATAAGAAGCGTAATGCAAATAATTCAGCAGCTCAATAAAGATTTTATGTCCCCAATAGTCACTATAATTTCCCAAATCAAAGAATGTAAAAACTACAAATAGCTGTGCTATAGCACATTACCTTTTTATAAAATTTTTAGTAAAAATTACAACAATGAAAAGGAATTTCGAAAAAATGTTTGTATTTTTTATTGCTTTATATTTTTGGAAACTATACAATAACCATCAAGAGAAGGATGGCCATCATATAACAAAAAGTCAAAAATAAAAATTAAAAGTTACACTCATCAATGTGTCAAAATGCATGTTCGAAATGTTGTTCGAAAACTATTTTACCATTATTTTCAAGTAAAGTTTTTTTCTCTTTTCAAAGTTTATCAAAAACTATATGCGTTTGTAAGAAACATTTCGTTTCAAAGAACAGTACATAATGGAAGCCTTTTTACGCAATGTATATGTTAAATTTGATATTAAATGTTCTCAACAATATATTTTAATGAATAGTTTAAGGCAATAAAGTCGATAAAATTTCTTATTTTTCCTTTAATCGTATACAAATTATCAATTTAAATTTTTCTTAACTAATATTTACTCCTTCCGTGATTTCAGTAATTTATATCTACATGCATAACGGCACATTTCCTGTCTTCTTGACGCAATCATTTATTAGCTAAAATGTATTGTACTTCCCAAAGCAACAAGGATGGTTAATCATTTGTTAAATAATCATACTTTCCGTTTCAAACATGTAGGGCACAAATCAAGCTTTACTAGTCTCTTATATAAATATTCAGTCAAATACACCTGAATACAAAACTCTCGATCAGCTAATATCCAAGTTCCACGAGAGGCCAAAACTCGCCAAATGTAACATCGAGAAACCCAGCCAAACCGTTGCTCACCTCATAACACTGCACTCTATGCAATACAATAATAACTGAAACACGACAGTTTAACCTCATCAGTTGAACTTAAATGCTAATTACATACCGTACAGCGATGTTATACCTATTCGAGACCGATTTCCGCAATCTGTTAATCTCATTATCGAACACGTCGTATCGTTCGAGTGTTACAAATGGGGGAAAGACCCATTTAAATGCTTCGCTAATAGTGCTTTCACTTTCGTCCCCCCCCCTTCCATTTTCGATACAATCATACATATATGCATGTTATTATCCCCGCTTTCCCCCGGTCCGTTCTTACCGATAGAGCACGCAACATGTAGAATTGATTATTGTCTATTGAACTGAGTTGTTCACCGGCTTACGTTATGTTGATCACTGAAGCGTGGAGACAATGAATGCCGTGGTATTCTTCCCGTTTGGGGTTCTGCCTCTCCCCATTTTATTGGTCTATATTTTCTGTTTAATTACATATAAGACATTTTAAAATTTCTTTAAAAATAAATTTTATATTTTTTGGGGTTGTTTTATTTAACATATTGCAGTTTAATTGAAATAATCAATTTAACATGTTGTAACAAGTTTAAATCATACATTCATATTTTTTAGAATGTTCTTAAAACTTTTTTTGCCATTTTCAGATTTTACTGAAAAATATTACTGAATGAAGAAAAAACTCTTTTTGTTTTATTTAAGGTTTTGCTGATTTTTTTTCTATCATACAAGCATCTCACTTCATGTATCAAAATAAAAGCAAGCATTTTAAAGTTAATTTTTAGTTTTCAAATATGTTCGTGATTAATATTTGGGATTCTTCATAATCTTTCTGTAATTTTTTTAAAAAACCAATTGATGAAATGTACCAAAACACATCAAAAATTTTAAAAACTAAGAATTTAAAATTCTTTAGTGCCAATGTATTTTACTTTAGCACTTATATCAATACTTGTTCTAGAATGTTTCGAAATAGTTTTAAAATTCATCTCGCTGAAGTAGTTAAAAAATTTTAGCCTGTGTGTTTCCTTTTCACTACTAGATTTAATTTATATATTGATCTTGCAATTAAAATAATATATTGGCGTTATTTTTTAAATATCATAGCTATATATATATATATAATATATATATATATATATATATATGCATCGCAAATTACTGGTTTTACATCATGTATATTTGTTAACATAAAAATATTTAGATTTCTTTTTCAATTTTATGGGATAAGAGATAGTTTGATTTGCGCAATTGTCTATGTCTTTGAGCAGTTATTGAATTTCTCACAGAATATTTAAAAAAAGAACCGAAATATAGCAAAAGATCATAAAACTACAATATTTAAAAATAGAATTTCTAAGATGAACTAGAAAACTCATATTTTATTCTAAAACAGGATTAAAAACTTGACAATTAGAAATTTATCTTTGTACAATTCCTCAACACGAAAATAAATGACACATTTTTTATAAAAACAAAATTTGCATTCATTTTGAGAACTCAAATTGCATTAGAATTATTGATAAGACTCTTATTCGGAAGTCATTCATTTATTAGAGCATTTTTTTTATTAAATATCATTGAGCAAATTAGATTTTATCATGATATATTTTTCGTTTACCCTCAATATATATATATACCTTCAGTTAAGAAAATGAAAAATGATATTTTTATCAATTCTTAGTGATTATCTATTCGAAACAAAGTTTTCTGTAATAAAAATTTTCCTTTATATCAAACACACGTAAAACTAATATGAAGATAAAATTTTAAATTTATGTACCGCTAAAAATTTCAAAATATTTTATTATTAGATTGTTTCAAAAAACTTATCTTTGTATATGCATTTAGTATATATTAAAAATAGCAATTATTTCAGCAAAAGTACTTGATGACTATCAATTATATGAATTTCTTATTCTTTTTACAATGAAAAAATATGAAAAATTACGTAATGTCTATGTCTTTTACTTAATGCATAAACATTTAAATGCAATTTTTATATAAAAAATAGCTATCCACAAATCTTTCCTTTTGCGCAAAGGATAAAGTTTCTGTTTCAATTTAGAAAAAAATACTTTTAAAGATTAATATATAAATAATAACTTTAAATCTAATATACTTATATTCACATATGTATTGTGCAAGGGAAACATTTAATAATAAAAAATCATTTAGTGCGTCAAAATCATTCAAGACCTTCACGTTGTGAAAACCATTTACATAATATATTTTACAATTTTTTTTCCTAATTTTATATAAGTCGAATTCTTTATATCCAGATAACTGTTATCTTATTTTAAATGTTACGTTATAATCCGGTTAATCCAATAAATAAATACCATATGTCTAACATTGTTTAAGCTGAAAACTATATTTAATGGTTAACTATTAATCTGAGATGTGTGTATTTGATCACTTAAAGCATACTATTAAAAAAAAGATCCCATTCTAAATTCTAACTTATGTATTCAAAAATTTCAGGATAATTCGTAATATTTTTCAATTTTCAAAATTTTTCCCGGACAGCATCACAATAACGAGATTCTTTCAAATAATCTCAAGGCAAAATAGTCAGAGGGAATTTAAGAAGGAAAAAAAATTAAAAACATTCGCTGTAAATTCTATTCTCCCTTAGCGGCAATTAAATCTATCAAGAAAGGGCGCATCTAATATAGCCGTCGCAATATCACGCCAACGATTCGGATTCAAAGTTTGCTGTAACACGTGGCCTTTCTCGTGCTAAATGAGGTATCTTTGAATATTCATGAGCTAAGCGGGGGTTTGCAATTGTAATGATGTAGCAGTTGAGAAAGCTGTGCGTTTGTATAGAGTGGTGGGAATCGGACCTTCTATCCGTGCAACAGGAGATTCTTGACTGAATCACGGAACTTAAAAGAAGGGTGCCTACCCTCGAAATGAAGGGACAAAGCATAGGTTGCATCTCTCGGCCTTTCACTGTTTACCACTTCCAGAGTAGTTTATCACGAAGCCTAATAAGGAAACCATGTACCATATTGAAATAGCTGATAGCATTTTGAGGTTTATTTTAAATGTAGGCAAATATTTTTTTCCCAAAATTATAAAAAGGAAATTACTTAGTTTTGTTTATATTTGTATTTTGCTCTGGTTGCTATTGTTAAAGTTTAATACGCATGAAAAATCTAGTGATTATTTCTTTCTCTCTGTGTGTGTGTGTGTGTGTGTTTGTGTTATATAAATTTTGTTTTTCCATGAAAGATGTTTTCTACAAACTCAGAAAAATTCATGTAGAAGTACCTTTGAATATCTATAATAACTAAAATAATTTTCCCAGATTTTTGAAAATCGAAAAAGTATTTCAACATATTTTTTGAAAATTCGTTAGAGAATTTCATAATTTTTACGCGTTATAGATTTCATTTTATAAAAATATCAATAAATTGGTATGCCATCGGTTTATAGTAGTGCTTAATTTAAACTTTGGCCCATGGATATCCATAAGTTTTCGTTTTTCAGATTTAATTTTGATATTTATCGATTGCTGTCAAAATTGATACATTTATAAAAGCTAGTGTTTCATTTAATTTTTTGTCTACATCTAGCATCAAAATGTGTTTCTAGCCTTTAGCAATAAATTTTAAAAGCATATTTGAAACAAAATAATATTATATATGTATAATTGATATATATGTGCAAACAATAAAAGAGATATAAGAAAAAAATCAAGAATCATTCTAAGTGAAACAAAATATACAAACTCTAAAAATATGTGAAATTACTTCAAAATATGCTGAGCATGATAGAAAAAAAATGTTTTACTTCAAGAATTTTCAATGATCCTGTAAAATCATATTACATTAGAATAGTTTATTTTTAAAATTGCGTTAAGCAAAAATAATGTAAAAACAGAGTTGGGTGCATTTCCAAAACTTGTTTTGATCCATTTAATTAACGTTACACCAGATTTAACATTAAAACATTAACTTTCCAGGATATACTGTGGGGAAGAGAGAGAAACAATCTTTTAAAATACAACAATATCTGGATACGGTGTACCATTTTTTGGTTTTATGCCAAATCAGACCTTTGAGACTGTTTATTGTAGTTTTTTCCAATTCCAATTTTCCCACGTTCTTTTTCCACCTGAACCAGCCATTATATGTATCTCAAGGTATCACAATAAAACTCAAAGCCTCTTAAAAGGAATCTTAAAGCTATACATATGTACAAGTACTCAATGCACAAATAAACTTTGTATATAAGATCCTTATATTCCAATTTATTAATTTTATGCAATTGTGAAACAATTGAGAACAAACTTATACACATTTTAAATCATAAAGTTCGAGTCAAGTGTCAAAAATTATTTTCTCCATTCAATATCTTTATAGAATTTTTTTTATTTGAATTAATATTTAACTATCGAAACGTGTTAATATCAAATAAGTAATTAAGTTTTACATTCAAAGAATAAATCTTACAAAACGGAAATAATTGTTATTTTTATTCAAGTTCATTTTTTCTTTTGTAAATTGCAATTAGTTTTGCTCGAACTCATTTAAGAAACTTTCCTAATCATATACAAAGCACTTGGTTCATATATATATATATATGTATATGTAAATATGTACATATATATATATATATATATGTGTGTGTGTGTGTGTATAAATGTATATATATACATGCATATATATACATATATATATGTATATATATATACATGCATATATATACATATATATGTATATATATATGTGTATATATATATGTGTATATATATATGCATGCATATATATACATATATATATGTATATATATGCATGTATATATATATATTACAAAGAAAAATGAAGAAAGTTACAAAAGAAAAAATGAACTTGAATAAAAATAACAATTATTTCCGTTTTGAAAGATTTATTCTTATATAAATTATTGATTGTGTTTTGTAAATTTCTGTCGATATTCCTTACTTCCCATATGGCCCAGAGTATTGGCAAATGCAGGTGAAGGTTGGCTGGCCGCAAAACTTTGTTTAAATCTGCATCTTGGTTCCTAAGGCCAGGAGTTTGCTATAGTACTTCTGTGGCTAATACTTCTTACTATCTTAACTAGTTATCTTAGGTTTTATAACTATTTTGTGTGTGTATATAAAAAATATATGTCTGTGTGTCTGTCTTTCAGACTTGCCTGAAGGCATTTTGGTATTAAGATGGTGTTTTTTTCTAATTGTCGTAGCACAAAATAGAAGGATACTACTAGTTACGTAAAAATTCACATTTATTGATGATCAGAATAATATTATTTTAGATAGCATTATAGAACAATTTCTGCTTGAACTTTAAAATTAAAATTTTTTAAAAAATGTATCATATTGTTACATTTTTTTTCCGTAAAATAATTTTGTACATCTAAGAATTTTTAAAAAATTTTTTTTTGCATAAAGATTATTTTTAATTATTATTATTTTTATTATTCTACGTTGCATGTTTCTTCTCAACAAATGAAAGTATCGTACGAATTTAAATCTCTGCACAATATGCAGAACTTCCCCCAACAAAATGGCGACAGCTAAAGCTACTCCTTTAAACCCAAAATGATGAGGCCTGCCAGAAACTTTACTTCCAAGAATATTACCCTCAGTTATGAATTTAGATTCACGAAACATTTGATTTTCCAGCCAGCAACATTAAAGAGAGGATCATTTTCGATTAAAATACAGTTAATATTCAGCGGAAACTGTTTGTCTGCGGAAAGTTGCACGCCAGAGACAAAGAGAACTCAAACACACGCGCTATCCATTTCCCCTTCAGGCGTCAAGTTAGAATGATACCCGGGTCTCTGGAATCAGCTCTGCAGAAGAGTCAATTAAAGCTGAGCGAGGAAGAATTTTCTTCGTTTAAATGGGAATAACTTGCATAATCAGGGGAGATTTAACCGAAATTTAAAGCAAAACTTCTGCTGAATTGAGTTTCATTGACTCTTTAAAATGGACAGGTGGTTGCCTCATTAATAAACATTTATAGCGGAAAGTTTAGGTGAAGGCTTATTGGAGTTGAATTTAAAAGCCCAAGGAGAAACGTTTAATCTTTTCTCTGTCAGATGGTATTAAAAAGGGATTGGATCACTGGAATTATTTCAAGGTTTTTTTTATGTTTAAATATTCAATGAAATAGATTTTGAGAAGTGGTGGGTATTCATGCGCAGTGATAAGAATAACTTGAAAGGGACTTTACTATGGAGTACATGGGAAGAATGTGCTCATTTAATAATTGATTGTTTTACTTCATAAGTACTTTATCTATTGATAAATAAATGTTTGCCGTAGTAACCGAGTGGTCCTTTTTGTGAACTCGTGACCAACGTTGTCCAGTTCCGTGTTCGAAACCTAGTGTCACAAAAGACCCGCCATGTAGAAAGGCTAATGCATGTTAAATCTCTCGAAACTCAATGTTCTCACATTACCACGGTGTGGAAATTTTGAGAGGTGAATGCCAGCTTAGACGTCATCAATGGCGTTACGGAAAATATTAAGGACCCAGCAAAGTCAGGTTTCACTAATATTTTATAAATTGTTTAAATACTTACTTGGGACTTGGGGCTCCCTAGAATCGTGGTCAACCTTCGTGACGTGGGAGTTGCGATGGTGTACGTTACGCCAATGGGTGTCATACTCGTGACTTGACGATGGATCTATATCTCTAGGTCTGTCTCTAATAGCCACCATGTTCCATCATAGTACGACGTATATTTAAGGTATCCAACTACTTGCGAAAGCTTTGTTCTAGAAAAATAGAAATATGGGGATTTTTTGTTTGTGTTTTTTAGATTTGTTTAGTACATTTTAAGAAAAATATGCTAAAATTAAGAAGACAAAAAGGAATTATTATTACTAAAATGGGAAAAAATTACAAAAAATAATATAAACGTGGCTCATTCTATACCAAAAGTTTATGAACAAATTTTCAATTCTTCAATTCTGATGTGTTACAATGTTGTTCATTTCTAAAATGACCGTCAGGATAAGAGATATTATAATTTTTACAAAAACTAGAGCACTTTATCTTAGTTATTATATGAAATTGATTAAGAAAACAGTGATTATATTCAAATAAGGGATTGTAAATTTTGAAATAAGACAGTGATTGATAAATCTGAAGGTTAAAACACTTCCAATTTTATACAGAACACACACAAAACATTTCAGTTAATTGTTTTCAAAACTTTTTTTTTAGTAATCACTGGCTCCGTTTGAGCATTTTCTAAAAAAAACATTTCGAGTAAAAAGCGTTTTAAAGTATGACATCTTGCTTAAAATATTGGCATCTGATTTTACTAAAATACTTGTAGTTTTTGTTCTAGGGAACGAAAAATAATAAGCTTGGTATTTTTATAAAGCTAAAAAGATGGCATATAGAATAAAATCATTGAAAGATTGTAAATTTTTGGTAAAATTGACAATTTTCGGGTTGTTGGATACCTTAAGTCAGTCTTAGGGTTTGCAGCCACGGGGCCCTGGTGTTTTTTTTAAATCCCGGGATCCTGGGATTAAAATAACTAATCCCGGGATTTAATTTTTGTCTGAATTATATTTTGAATTTTTTTTTCAAAGTATTGTAAATCTGTTATTACATTTAATGTATCTTATTTACTTTTTTGTACTGTGTATGGTTAATTTTAGTTGTCTTACGTGTTGAACCTTGAAGGGTTCGAGGCGGGTGTGTATGTTAAACCGGTAAATGTGATATGTTTTCTCTTATTTCCTTCTGTAACTTTCTCCCCATCGCGAGTAGGATCAAAAACGGACACTTCTTCCACCCTCAGGATGTCTGGTGTCAGCTAACTTGGATAAAGGTATTTAGAATTTTGGGAAAATATCTAGTAGGGTTTTCAGCCCCGGGATCCCGGTGTTTTTTCCAATCGCGAAATCCCGGGATTTAATTTTTGTCTAAATTATTTTTAAAAAAAATTTTCTCATAAAAATTTTCTATGATTTTATTTTTTTTTAAATTTATATTCTGTTTATGAAATATGTACACAGAATTTTTTGCACAATTATAAGTGCTATATGTAAAAAAATACATGCACAGTATGGGAGAACGTTGAACTAAGGGGATCACTGCAATGCTTACACAATAATGTAAGCAACATCGCAAGAATAGATTTTGTCACAGTTCCTTCTTCAATAAAATGCCGTTAACTAGTAGCGGACCTGCTTGGAAGACATAAGACACTTGAAAAACCCAATGCATAACTATCAGCTCATGCAACTTAATCTTCAATTCCAAATGAGATAACACTTGAAATTGATTCACATTCTGATTCAATAACTGGATCAATTTATATACAAAAACTATTAAGTGTAGCAGAAGAACTAACTAAAGTTATCAAATAAATATATGCACCAATACAGTCTATTAGATTTCAGACACTGTCATCAAAAATTCAAAAAGAAATGTTTCTTTTTTGAAAATAGAGGGAGACTTGGTGACTACCTGAAAAGAACATACTCCTATTAAATGACGATGATACCTACTAGTAAAGAAATCGAACGTGCCTTTTCTTCGGCAGGACAATTTGTAACAAAAATAAGAAGCCGTTCCAAAGATGAAACGCTGGAGGAGCTATGTTTTTATAAGCTTATTTACAAAAACACAAGAAATGAAGAAATCCTTTTTTTTAAAAAAAATTTCATTATGTACTATTTTTATTTGTTTTTTATGATGAACTAATTTTTTTTTATTTGTTTCATTAAAATAACATTAAATCAATTTTTAATTATATTTTCAGTTTTATTATGCAATTTTAGCTATGCTAATATGTAAGTATTTTTGATAAATAATCCAATCCTAATCCCGGAATTTGGATAATGTAATCCCGAAATCTTTGAATTGAAAATATGACAAGGGTTTGCAAACCCTAGTCAGTCTCAATCAGATAAATAAACGGTATTGTCACTGTGTTAGCAAAGGTAAAACATTGTTCAGTCATTGCATAATAAGAGATAAAAACCATAAAACACAAAATTTATTTGTTAAGAAAATTTTTATCAAGTTTTTTTTATTTATTTTATTTATCAACGAAATCCTTTCAGTGTTTTGTAATATAAAATATGATAATCAATATTTATTTCTAATGAGCATTTATCTGAAATAAAGTTTTTGTAGATTTTGTAAAATGGGAAATAAGATGCAATTTTACCTTCATGAAAAAAAAATATGCATTTGCGAATCCTTGATTATTGTTTCAATCAGTAATTTTAAATTAAAATAGCGAATAAATTTAGTAGGAAATTTGTCAGAGAATATAAGTATGTTGGAAGTCAGGGATGCATTAAAAATTTGAGTAGTGCATTTAGAAAAAATATATAGAAAAATAATTTTTAAGCAGTAAAACTATTCGAAGAGCCTTTGTATAAGCTAAAGGAAAATTGTTGTGGATTTTTAAAGACCTTGCGGTCGATTTGATTACAACACACTTGAACGTCCATCCCCTAGCAATGATTCTTTATAATTTATGTATTAGTTAATATTTTAATATACTTAAATAAAACGTTTTTAACAATAACTAGAATTATTTAAACAGAATCTTTAGAACTATTTACGTAAAACATCTTCAGTGTAAAATGTGACAAAAAGCACTAAAAATGCTTAATACCAAGTTGCTTTTTATTTTTATTTAATTTTCTATTATTAGTATTTTAATATAATTTTGAAAACGACTAATAATTTCTAGCTTTCAACGTAAAATTAGTACTTTCTATTTTTTTTTCGGACTTCTGAAAATTTTATTTTTTTAGAGAAAAAGTAACAAAATTAGAAACATATATACGAAAGCAAAATATTACAGAACTTTGCAATATAACTGTACATATACTTATGTTTTATTTATCGCTGAAATATTGGAGCTAAATGGGAATACATTGCAACCTTTGATGAAAAGCATGAGTTAATTTAGATTACTACAATAAAAAATATGTATATTTATTATTGAAAATATAGATGTCCACATTTGGTTCTGAAAATGTCAAGAAAATTTCAATAAAGATATTATGATTGTTGTAAGCTGCTTCTTTTACAATGAGAAATTAGAAATATAAAGAATGAAAATCAGTTAAAAATTTATCTCATCATTTAATCAGGAGATCATCATTTTTAATGGTTAAAGAATAAAATCAATTTTCTTTGTAAAAAACTTTCGAACAATTTCATTAGATCAAAACAAAGCCATCAATTAAACTGATACTGATAAGTTACACTCCTCAAAAAAATTAGAGAAACACATGGATTTCACGAAATTACGCAAATTTTTTTCTGGTAACTAACGCTAAACAAAACATATATAATCCAAAACGTAGAAGAGAACAGAAAAGGAAAACTTCATATACAAATCAACATACATATGATCAAAAACTAGATAAAGGATATAAGTGCTTTCTCAGAAGCTATTGTTTTTCGTTGTCTCAGAAGTGAAATTCGAACTTTTGGCTGTTTTTTTTTCTTTTTCTTTTTGATTAAAGGGGACTGGAAAGTATCACGACAACGTAATCTACCGAAAACCATGGCTTAGTACCGGGGTGAGCATTAAGTCGATCGCGATCGACCGGTGGCCCGCCAAGACAATTTGAAGTGACCGCCTGAAGATTAGTCGTTGGTAATTGTATACCGAAATATTCAAGATTGGCTGACAGTACGCAGACTAAGCCTTCTACGATTATAATTACGAGAACTAACTTTAGATGAAAATGTTTTATTTTTTAATGTAGTTTCAATTGTGTGATAATAAATGATCATTAAATAATATTATATTTGTAGCTATTATTATGTTTGTATTTTGTTTTTTGCTTTAAACGCCTTTTCAAAAAATAAAGTGTTTCATTTTATTTTGATAGCTAAGTACGTATTCCGTATTTATTATTAAGTTATAATATAAGACCCATGAACCATCCCCCCTCCCTTTGTGTGGGCCACAGATACTGGGTGGACCGCAACACCTTGAAAAAATTAGAAATAGACCGTACCCTGGAAAAGTCTGCCTATCCCTGGCTTAGTATATTATCGGGAGACTAGAATCCGAGCAAACACCAGTAGACCTAGAGATCTGTAGCTCATGTTGTTGAAGTGACAATAAGTGCTATTGTAAGCAGGTGGAATCTATTCTAAGAAACATGACATGTTCGAGGTCGGTCATGACAAGGTCATCACGAGTTACCGCAGCAAAATAATGACCGATATATCCTTTAAATAGCTCGTCAAGACAATTAAACAAAGTGAAGCAGATTTAAAAACAGTTTCGTTTGGCAACAGAACGAAGAGTCTTAAGCCAAACAATCCGAAATGGGCTTCATGCTGGTGGTCTGTATGCATGTAGACCAATGGTGTGTATTCGTTGACAGCAAGACACCTTGCAGCCTGAAGAAAGTGGACTACTGAACATCATTTGATGAAAAGTGATTGAAAATATTGACGAGTCTTGATTCAGTTTAGAGTGTGACGCCAGACGTGTTTTGACAAATCAATAAAGGGGCACTTGTAATAACTATATATTCCTTCAGGAAATATCACGTTACAGACGAGTTGGCTTGAATTTATAGACTAGTATCAGCATAGGCGGACGTACTGACCTGCATATCATACAGAATGGCAATTTAACGGCTCAAAGGCATGCAAACGAGATTCTAAAACTCTAATTAGTACCCTGTGCAGCAGCCATTGATGTTTCATTTAATGTAGGATAATTCCAGAAATCATACAGCTCGTCTAGTGGAGAACTTTCTTGAAGCTGAAACAATACTACGAATAATGTTTCCATCATGTTCTCCTAACCTTAATTTCATCCAGCATGTATGTGATACACTCGGATGACGCGTTGTTGCAAGGCCAAGGCCTATTGTTACTGTCCAAGACTTGGGGATCGCACTTCATCAAGAGAGGAACAGTATTTCCCAAAGTCTTACCAATAACCTTATCACATCCATGCTAAACAGGTGTGCGGTAGTCTTAACAGTTTGAGGGAACTACACACCATATTAAATATCCTGTATCAATTCCAAATAACGAGTTTTTTTTAAGTGAAAACTTCTTTAGCGGCGTTGGGCACTTTTTCGTAGGGGAAAATCTTATGGGTTCGCGTCACCGATATGCTCTGACTGGCGCATGCACAGTTCGCATTAGACACTTTTTGGATGGGTGAAATCTCTTGCGTTCTCGTCACCGACATGCTTCATAGCATCTTATAATTATATAATAATTATATCTTATATAATAATTATATCTGTAGCTATACAGCTGACGTACAGTGCTGTGTATATCTTATAAGTGAAATTGAATGGATTTAGTGAAAAGTTCAATGTGTATATACTGTGCATTGTTAAAATAGTGTTTTTGTTTGATTATTATTTGAATCGTTTAATTGAAGAATCATTGTGCAGTACAATAGTGAGTACTAAATAAGTATACTAATATTTTTAAGATAAAAAATAAATAACAGAAAATTATTTTAAATACTCGCATTTATTTTAGCGTTTGAAAATTTTATATTATTTAAAATTATTTTAAATCTTCGTATTTATTCTGGCGTTTGAAAATTTTGTATTATTTATTTTCTAATATTTAACCTCTGCAATGCTTCACGCAATCCGGATTGGTATTTCACAGCGGCTTAGACGTTTTCGTACTACCGTGGTAAAACAGACTTCTAGTTGTTCAATCATATTTTTATCGTGGATTTTGAAATTAAAAATTTTATAAAATCTATTGTTGAAGTTTAAAATATGGTTAAAAATACTAAATTATAGTTTATTACCTTATGTCATTAAAATCTTTAGTTTGAAATAATGAAAACGGTTGCAACTTTAATTTCATTAAATGTTTTATTTTATTTAAAAATTTAACATTTCCAAATCATTATTTATTAATTTAAATTGTCAAAAATAAAATATATGCTCTTCTATTTTTTGCAAAGTGATTATCTATAATTTTATATCATTCGATTTTATTATTAGAAATTTACGAAAAAATATTGTCAGGGAATTAGGGTTATTTTAAATATCTTTTTTTTCCCTTCATATTTGCTTAGATCCTTAACATTTCCCCCTAATTTCTGCTTTAGCAATTACTATTCACAAATCACAGGGCTTATATGTCATTGTCTACATATCGCACTTATATGCTATTGTCTACGAATACGATCGCAAACATCCTAGAGAATTAATTTACGTAGCTTTAACAAGAGTAACGAGGATTCAAGGTTTATTTTTGGTTACTCACGAATATATTAGCAGGTGTTGGAAATTTTGGATTGGTAGAACAGGAACACCTCTAAATGCTTCAGAAACAGATAAACATCATAAAAGATCAGCAAGTCATCGGAAGAATCTAACGTTAGAATTGAAAAGATTACAAAACAATACACTACAAACGGTCACCAAAACTTTTCTAGAATTCATCTCCAACAAGAAAGGATTTTCGATATTTTCATTCAACTGTCAAAGTTTGTATGCACATCCAGCTGACCTAAAAAATTATGCTATTGAAAAAAGTCAAATGTTCTGCTTTTGTCAGAAATTCGTATGAAAAACGAAGAACCACTTGATATTCCGAATTTCAACTTTGTTGTAAGTTATAAAAGATCCGAAGTTCCAGCTGCTGGCGTAGCTATTTATCGCAATACTCAAGATACGTCACACTTCATTATATCACATATGGACATACATGCAAAATTCACTAGAAGCATTGGTGTTAATGTTTCTGATATAGGCGAAATATGCGTTGCTCGTTGCGATTCCGAGAATGGCCAATACATATTAATGGTTGCCGTTTATATTTCGCCTGGAAAATATATGAGACAGATACAACAATATTTATTCGAAAATTTGATGATTTATACAAAAGAAGGTTCTGAAATACTCGAAAAAAGATTTGGCGAACAATATAAGATAATATACCGTTGATTTTAAGTGGAGACTTCAATATTAACTTTGCAGATGATAAAAATCTACCACTAATTGAATTTCTAAATGAAACACTTAATTTAAATATATCCAATGATCGAAAACTCAGTACTACAAAATATAAAACGACGATCGATGCGGTTTTTACGCGATACTTATATAAATTTGAATCAAACATTTTCCTTTCTTACTTTAATTACCTTAGGCCTATTGTATCTTTTTTAGAACAAAATGAAATAATCGAAAGTACAAAATGTCTAAGTATTGTTGAAATTAATGATGACAATGATGCAAACAATTAAAATAATGTTAAAAATCAAGTACATTGAAATTTAAGTAAATACAAATACTATCCATAAATAATGATTGTATATTAATTGTTATTTCAATTTAATTGTATTTATATTTTGTGATGATCTTGTACATTCCGTAATATATTTGAATATTAAAAACCATATAAACATGCATTTTTAGTTGTTGCTCGGAGTGTCAATAGATGTGAAAACCACATTGATGTTGATAATTTTAATTCAAACATTATGAAATTTCAAATTTTACTTCTGAAAGTTCTAAGTTTTCAATTCTATCGGCAGTCTCTGTAACTGCCAAATTTTTTTTCTCCTTTACATATAACCAAATTATTGGCCTGAAGCATTTCCTGTTCTTTATACCTTTCCAAGAAATCAAAGTTAGCATACAATTGATTTTTTCCCCTGTATTAATCTTTTACACCTGTAATCTCCATTTTATCTCCGTACTTGGCTAGTTTCTTCACTTTTTTGCTTGCCCCTAATTTTTTTAAACAGTGCATATCGACATAGTTCAGCAAAGCCCCCTTAACTCTCACCAATGATTATTATACACTTGATCTGCTAAAATGACTTCTTTTTTATCACGAATGTATCTCTAAATATGGATTTCGAAAATTATTAATAGAGGAATGACAGGCAAATACACTTGGGAATTATCCGAAAAATCCTTATCATGGAAAGCGCGATGTAGGAATAGAGTTCAGCAACAGGATTATCAGAAAAACATTTTAAAAAAAGCGTGTCATTACATATTAAAAATAAAATAAGGGTTGCGAAATCGTTCTAAATGGTGACAAACATCTTCTCTAGGACACGCATATGGTACATTTTTCTAAATAATAAAAATATCCGATGCTGATATTTCATTGTAACTGCACTATAATGTAGTAATAACAATATATTTTAATTTAATGCTCATTTCTCTCCCGATCAAACCGTTTCTTTCTATGTAAAGCAGCGATAATCAACATGTGTCCCACTAGACCTTTTTAAGTGTCCCGGTGATGGCTCATTCTTCTGAGAAATTCATTTATTTAAGAAAAAAGTAATAAAAATATGGCGAGAAATTTTTTTAGTCAAGAAATCAAATGTATCAGTTTTGCTTTTTGCTGTAGATGTCGTACTAATGCGAATTGATATTTTTTTCTACTTCTAACTGTAACTGTTAATGATAACAGACAACAGTGGAGTTGTGTGAAAGTTGTAGGAGTAGAAACAATTTATAACCATCGCGCATGTGTTGCAAGCAAAAAATATTGGAAGGAGATAGGTTGTTTCAAGACGATTGGGAAATTCGCTATTTTGTAGTGAAAACAAACATGGATCTGTAATTGTTTGATTTGCGAAAGTGTTGTATTTAAAATTATCAGTAATAACGAATTGTTCAATGACACTTTTCCTTGTAAATCTCTTTCAAGAGGCGACAAATAGACCTCCTTGAATAATCTTTGCAACATCAACAAAGTGTTTTGTCAGTGGTAATGTCACAGCGGTAGCAAATACATCCTTCGAATTTTGTTATATTATTGGCAATCATATGAAGCGTTTACTGGTGCAGAAATTGTGAAAGAGTGTTTCTTGAATGCTTCTCCAATTTAATGTTTAATAAATTCAGTGACAAAAATAAAAAAATATATAAAATAACAATTAAAAAGAAGCAAAATAGGAGTTTTAATATTTTAATCCTTCTCTAGATTTAAGTTTCTTATATTATATTGGTTTTAAAATGTTTCTCCCTCCCCGCAGCTATCTGATGCATATGGCCCGACAGAAAATGAAGGTTGAGTACTCCTGATATAAAGTAATGTTTCACATTTGACTTTCTCTACATTTAAAACAAAAGAGGATAGTTTGACATGTTTAAGTGAAGAAAAGAATAATAACTGAATATTACGAAAATTTTAAAAGACCCGGTGCGATAAATGGATAAATGCGTTATTAAACACAACAACAACACTTGATACGTTGCACCAAAAGTTAAGATTCCTGTGTCTTCAATATAAGCAAAGGAAGAGTTTTATTAAGATTCAAGAGCATCCTGTTCATGTTAAACAGCAGACACATGGTAGCGGAATCCAAGACCCTATCCTAGGTATCTAAATCAATTCCACTTCCTGCCTACCTGGATGCACGTGTGTGTGCTATGAGGGTCATCACTTCTCTCAACGCTTGAACAAATTTAGTAATTCCCCGTTTCCATCACATCCTTCCTCCTCACGTGCCACCGTTTTGCCAGGCAACACCCCTCCAGCAAAGAAAACAGCAAAGAAACAAAACCCCGGCAATTATTGAATCATAAAGCAAAGGTGCCCAAGGCCATCCAGCGAATGGCAGATGCCCGTAAGTAACTAAAAGGTGTCGTCGTGAAACTGGTGCAGAATATTGAAGTAGCTACAGAACGGAAAGAGTGATTTTTAGCCGGATTAAATAAAATTAATCACTTTTCTTCTTCTCTTGAATGGCTAGAGGAAAGATTTGAGTATAATGTCATAATTTATTGAATGTGCAGTCTTCTGACTGGCGTAGATGTTTCAAAAAAATTTTCTTAAAAGAAACATAAGATCGTAGTTGTAAAACTAAATAGATGCTTTTTCATCTTTGAAATTTCTGAATTTTTGAAGTTTTGCTTCAATGTAAAAGTCTGAAAAATTCTGAGCATTCATTAACACTAGCATGAATACAGATATGTATCGATTTGTTCTAGAGTAAATAACTGTCGATGCTGTATTTATCATGCGCACAACTAAGGATACCTGTATTTATATATATATATAATGCTGATACTGATTTCGCCAGCATCTCATTTTTATTTCATTTTGCTTTCGTGGGATTTTAATTGTGAGTTATTAATAATGGATTTTAAATGGATGTTATTCTAATACAGGCTTAAAGAATTCTTTCACAATAAATATTATACAATGATACGTCTTTAAAAAATGGTATTTTTGTTACTCTCGTGATATTGATAAGTCTCGTTTCAAGCTTTATTGTCATTTCATTATAAATGGTATTTTATAATGAAACAATTTTTTAAAGATTATTAAATTTGTTCCCTAGTAATAATTTTTTATACAATTGTAATTTTTAAAAGATATTCATATTTCATTTCTTTTAAAAATAAGTGATTATTTTTTTGTAGTCTCGATATTTTTTAAACAGGAGTAAATACTATGTCATAAATACATTGTATTTACTCATCACTATGAGTAAATAATATGAAGTACAGATTTAACTTCCAAAAATTTGTTATTTATAATCCGTGCCTTTTTTGAATAACTATTCAAATTTTCTTATTACGTAATAATACTAACTATGTTATAATTCTCTCACTTTCTTATTTTGTATGAATATTGTTATTTTCCTTATAAACACGAATAATGTGTTTTGTTATTAATTAAATTATTTCACTCAACATGGACTTCGAGATTGAACTGATCTAATTTCCACGAAATTATATCTTTTTTCTATATCCTCTTGATAAAACATACTTATACATATATGCTCAGTAAAGTTGATTTTCTCTTACATATCTAAAACTCTTTTCTCTAACATAAATGAGTCCTAAAAATTTTCCGATTTAAATCATTTTTATGGCGAAAGTACATGAAAATATTACAAAAATTTTTCGGAATATTCTTGTTCAAAACCTAATTACAATAAATATAATTAGTGCGTAATTGATATGAAATTCAGTTAAAGTATTTGTTCATAAAAGTAAAATGACAATGAAAATAACCGTAATTGAAATTAAAAGTGGTAACTCTGTTACAAATAAGGTTTCAACTTTAAACAAAAGAATTTTTGTTCAAAAGTGAAAGAAACATTGTTTAGAAAAGAGTTTCAGTTAACAAATACAAGTTTTTCATTTAGAAATAATATCTTCTTTTTGTAAAAAATATTTCAAATTTTTCCACAATTTACGGTTAACACATTAATAAACAAAAAGTTCCAATAGTAAGCCAGGTTAGTTCTATTGCAGAATTAGAACTAATATGCATCACCTAAGAAAAATTTATTAACATACGTTTATATAAATATTTTATTTTAAATGCTATTATTAATCAAGAATTAATAATTAGGAATTTAATTTTTGATTTAGAAGTTTTTCTTATCCAACACTTATGTATGTCGTTTTCACATAAACAATACACAAATAAATGTTACTTTCTTCCTAGCATAATTTTTCTCATTTTATTTTATCATTAATTCCCATCAATCCAAAATTATATGTCCGTTGATTTTTAAAACTTTTTGGTAATGTTTCCTGGGATAAAAAAAAGACTTTTATAAATTACTCTTAAATTATGTTTTCATTTCGTTAGAGTTCTCATTATCTTTTAGACAGCAACACATTTTATAGAACTACTCATCTGTGTAAGAGTCAATTCCTGTATGTGTGTGTGTGTGTTTAAATGAGATTCATATTTAGTCTTCTACACTGTAGTGTTCTTAGGTCTTAAACTTTATAAGCTCAAAACGAAACAATCCTTTTTTGGAAATGTTTTTAATTTTTTCTTACATCAATTTTACTTTATCATAAAAAGAAGACAATTTTAAACTAAATTTCTTAATTTTATGTTATTACTCTGTCGCTTTTTATTTCCATTTCTTTTTAGTATGAATTTCCTTTATTAATTTTTCCTTTTTAAGGTAAATACAATGCTAATTATCTTCAGAAAAATTAATTTTGTGATTTCTTATATAACAGCGCAATTTTCCCGTGAGAAGTTATTGTTTGAACCTTTCGTAATTTTTCTCATTGTACATAAATGCCAGGATTATTTAAATTAATCATGATGCCTTGAATTAATCTGTAAATGTTTATTAATTTTTCTTGTAATCATAATGCAAAAATAGTATTTTCCTCATCATTCTTTGTTCACTAATTAAGGATACGATTTATATATATATATATATATAATACTAATTGTTAATTTGTTTAAATTATGAACATGCAATAAGGTGAACTGCTACACCTAAAATAAATGTATCCATATCCACTTTACACTTTTTGTGAAAAAAAAGGTTTAGAAACTTAAAAAGAGATAGGAACAATCTATACAAATAAATAAAATTGAAGTGTCTGTTTGTAATTTCAAATTAGCAGCTTTTTACTTATTGCACTAAAAGTATATACGGTACACATAACAAAAAACCAATTTTTAAAATTTTTGTCTGTCTGTTTGTCTGTCTGTCTGTCTGTCTGTCTGTCTGTCTGTCTGTCTGTCTGTCTGTCTGTCTGTCTGTCTGTCTGTCTGTTTGTTCCGGCTAATCTCGGAAACGGCTGGTGCGATTTTAAAAATTCTTTCACTAATGGAAAGCTACATTAACGGGAGTAACATAGGCTATATTTTATTCCCGTATTCTTACGGGAACGGAAACTATACGGGTGAACGTGAAACTGAATGCCAAGATGAACGCCAAATTGAATGCCAAGCTGAGCTAATGAAGTCGTTGTTTTGGTTAATGGCGACCGATGCTCTTCATGAGACATAATAGTGTTACGCGCACATGATAATACGCTGACACATGCCATATTTTTTTTTATGATAGTTATCTCACTGTTCAGTTAAGTAGAGCATCGGCTGTTTCGTATGCACTTTTAAAAATAATAAATCAAGGCTTCATAAGCAAAAAGCAATGCAAGAAACAAAAAATTGATAAGTTTTACGGTTAGTTTTAATCCTTTCTTTTTTTTATTTACATTTTTAGTCACATTTAAACAATAGTTATTATTTGCTTAATATTTATATTGTAATCGAAGAATAATATTTTTCAAGGTATCTTTCATTTTTCTACCTCTCTGTTTTTCTTAATTCAAATTGTTCTTAATTTCTTAATTGTGAGTTTCTTTAATGGGGCGTTGTGGGGCTCAAGTGGCGTTATAGATAATTATCCCCATTTTTAAACTATTAGACGTACAGCTTTGAAATTTGATAAGCAGATTCCTTTCGTAAAGTAGAGAACCGCTACAAAATGGGTTTCGCGAATATGAACTACCAAGTTTAATTTCGGGAGATTAAGAGGCGTAATTGATAAATATTTCCATTTTAAACTATTTGATCATCCTGCTTGAAAATTGGTAGGCATGTTCCTTTCATGGAATAGAGTTCCTCTAACAAAGAGTAAAACGAAAATTGACCCCAAGGAGGGTTGCGAGGAGTCAAGAGGAGTTACTGAAAAAAATTCCTGTTTTTAATTGTTAGACCCATATACTTGAAATTTGTTAAGCATGTTTCTTTTGTTGAATAGGGATCCACTAAGAATGTATTTTAAGCAAATCAAGTTCTGGGGGATTCAGGGGGTTACTGGGACGTATTGACAAAAAAAATTACTTTTTTCGAGCTACAAGGACTATAATTATGAAATTTGGTTTGCATTTTTCTTTTGTTGAGTTGAAATCCACTAAGAGCGGTTATTTTGGAAAACGGCTCTCAACGGGATTACGGGGATATTGATAGTAAAACTTTTTTTTTTTTTCTGTTAGATTTAGACTTGAAATTTGGCTTGCATGTTGAATTTACGGAGTAGAGATCCACCGAAAATTGGTTTTGCGGGAATCCACATGGTTTTTGGGTTACGAAAGAGCAAACATCATTCTATGCTTCAATTTTAGAGATTTTTAGAAAACACAAATAAGATGTGTTCTGTCCCTTTTTTTATCAACAGGTGACAGTTACAGGTATAAGTATATTTTTCAATACAATCGAATTCTTAATGCAGGACTTAGATATCAATAATTTATACATATATATAAGCAGTAAGAATTTATAAAACATCATGAAATTCCCAGCGAAGCGGGCGGGTAACAGCTAGTAGAAAATAGGGAAACAGAGCATATGAAATTTGAAATGAAAAATTAAGATGTATAAAATACAGTGGAACAAAATAAAACAGAGTGTCCGATACGTTGCTGGACTTAACCTTTTTTTTTTTCATGCTTCAGAAAAATTAGATTTTTCTTTTTAAGTGAACAAATTAATAAATTTAGTAGTATTTGTATAATTTGCAAATAATATTAATATCTTTCTTACAAAAAAAATGTTGTTATGTTGTTACACAACCATCATTTCCAATAAAAAACAAAAAAATTTCCACAAATGTACCTTTTGGCACTTTGGAATTTAAAAAGAATATTCTGAAATGTGGACTTTTATGCTACAGATATTTGTAGAATTTGCGTTGCAGATGATATATATATATATGTTTCATCTCACCAAAAAGAAAAATATTTTGCTAATATGTGGGGTTACTTCAATTTCTTAAATATTTATATGAAATGCGTGAGATTCACAAAAAATATACATGAAAAAGGTTTTTAAAAAAGAGATTTTCATCAAATATTTGTTTTGATTACTTTCTTCTATTTAATTTAGTTTCGTGTTTCTGTAAAAGGTTGTATTTATGTACAATCTTTATTTATCTTTTTATTTACATCTTCACCAATTTTGTAACCATGAATACATGAGAAATAGTATTTAATTTTATTTTTTTAACTGTAATGATTATAATTATAATAAGTAATTTATTTTCATAATAAATATGTTAGAATTATAAAATATGTATGTTATGTAAATATGTATGTTATGTTCATAAATTATGTATAGAAGAAATAATAATTATTTTATAATTACTTCTAATATAATTAATTATAATATATTTTATAACATTCTATTACGTTTCCTTAGAAATTAAATTTCATAAACAAGACACTTTATAACGAAAGCTTTTATTCGTCGCATCTCCTTTAATAACTTAATATCTTTGTATTGGTTTCAATACTTATCAATGAATAGTAGTTGCATCATCAACGTAGTACTTCTTAGAGACATGTAACGAATGCAGGATAACAGAGAATTAATAATTAACTTTATAACAGCAAAATATTAAGGAAAATTAATAATCATAATAAGAGCGAAAAGAAAAGAAAAAAGGTACACAATTATTCAAACACAAAATAAATTTATGTTGATTTTACTAGAAATACACTGGTGTGTAAAACTTAAGCAATAATGAAAATTTTAAGCAGATAGCCAGGAAATTGTAATTATTTCTATCAGTACAATGAACAAGTAATTCAGTAGAAAGGTAATGCGTATGCAAATGTCAGGAATAAAACGTCATAGGCTACGTGAGTGTTCGCAAAACGCGTGCGGGCAGCGCATGTAGCTCAAGACTACTATAAAAGGAAAACATAAGAGCTATTAAAGATATTCGCTGCAAGTGCAAATGAGTTTTTTTTCGCAATATAAGGCTAGAAGGAATCCCCCGGACGACTTCACACGAGGAAGAATGGTCAAAAAGCTGGAGGAGGGACGTAGTTTGACCAGTGCAGCTGAAGAGTTCAGAATTTTTTTTAAAAAGTGTCATTTCACACGCTTCGAAAGCCTTCCAGACCATAGGTACTGCTGTCAGAAAGGCTGGAGGTGGCCTCTCTACGAAAACAACAGCAGTGGATGACCGATATATTAATCTGCAGACGAAAAAAGCCCAATACCAGTCAACAAATGACATTGCTCAGCAACTGTATACAGCAAAAGGGAGACAAGTGTTGCGGTTTACTATAGTCAGACGTCTTCATAAAGGCGAGAGACATATTCTCTAACCATCCTGAAAGCAGCATCCCTTTGAAAGTTAGCTTTGACGGCACGACTTAGAGCGGTGAAAGGAACACAAAACCTAGACATCTCATCAATGGAGTCGACTCCTCTTTACGAATGAGAGTCGTTTCAGTGCCACAAGTGATTCTCAACGCCCTTTTGATTTGGAGAGAGGTCGAAGATGGTTTCATTCCAGTAACATCACAGAAAGAGATGGTTACAGTGGTCCTCGAGTTGTCGTCTGAAAAGTGCATCATATTGAACGAATGGACTGAGCTCCAGGTTTTCGACCAAGGTTCTGTAACTGGAGATCACTATTGTAAGGAAGTAATCCTTCCCCATGTGCGTCTGTTCCGAGGTGGTCTTAGACCAGACTTCATTTTTATGAGTTAGAAATGTATGGTCATACCGGACTGTTGATATTCAGCCGCTACTGAAAAGGGAAGATATCACTCAAATGGATTGTCCAGCGTTCTCATCCGATTTAAATCTCACAGAACATGTGTAGGATGTTTTGGGAAGACACCTCGCGGCACGATTACATCGTCTGTGGAACACCCAAAAGCTGAAACAGATGCTGATTGATGAATAATCACTCTTACCTTAATAAATGTCGAATAATCTGGTGCTAAGTATGAAGAGAGAGTGCGAAGCAACCATTGCAGTAAGCGCGGATGGCATATCCCATATTAAGGAACCTCTGCTTGTTGCTCTTCCTCTTGGACAGATAATTATGTATAACGATGATAGGAGTTCAATAAAGCCTTTTTTTATTCCATACTATATGCATTGTATTGGCGCAACTATGCTTTCGTCATCGTTTAAGTACAAAATGCTGTTTCTTATTTCTGAATTTCATGTCTCTCAGATGATACGTGCTGCTTGAATTTTGCTTACACCAACCAGTACTTCACCAGTATACCTGAGACTATAATCAAAGCAAAAAATAATAGCATTTTTGATGTTTTCTCCGAGGGCGTTCGTAGACGTGGTAGGTCTAATTACGAGATGAGGTTTTTAAATCTAGTTTATTCATGTTTCTATCTATTGTAGTAAACGTAAGAATTCACTTTCATTTAAAAAGCCTTTAAGTAAATAATCATTCGTACCCGATCTACGGGATACGCCCATCACTCGAACACAAAAACATCTATAATCCATTCGTCATCTACAGTTGTATATTTATAACACGTCCTCATTTACATTTAAGGTGTTGCCAACTCCAACTGGAGATGACTAAACTTTTACGGATAAGGTTCAAACCGGATTCGAGACTCGAAACCGAGATCACAGCACGGAAGTTGGAAAACATCAACATATTTTTATAAACTCTGTCTCACATTTTCTTATGGGAATAATAAAGCTTTACGAAGATAAAAAAAAAGACAGAAGAAAAATTACTTTAGTGATAAAGTACAATACATATACAGTTAAAACAATATTGAAATTAATAAATGTACGAAAAAGAATACAAATAGAAGGGTTGGTAATAGAAAAATAAAATAACATACTCAGTATGATAATGCAAAAATTTTAATTAAAATATTGATTTGAAGAACCATTCAAATAAGCGAATGATTTTTTTTAAAAAAAAGTATTATTAGTAAGATTGTTATTTATGAGAAATGTCTATAGATGAAATATTACCACGAGTGTACTATGTCATCATTTTTATAATTATAAATAAATAATTCTTTTTTTATATATAAACACTTTTTTAACACAGTACCATTTTTCAAAAAAAAAATTTGGAGGCAGTAACAGTAAAAATAACTTATGTTTTATATTCAGATAATATTATTAAGTTGATTTAGAAAGTAAAAAGTCAATTTGGCCAACCATTATTTTACAATTTAAAAAGATTATATATAAGTATTTTTTAAGTTTTTCAAACTTTTATAAAATGCTCACTTTTAATTTTTTTTAGGTTTTTTAAGCTATTTATATTTCTTAGATTTTTGCAAACAAAAGTTAGTATAGATTTGAAAATCTATTCCTTTGTTGATTTTTAATAATTATTTTTCCAGCTAAACCTGAAAAAACACGAAATTTTTTTAAAATATTGACTTAAGCATTTTTTAAAAAATTACTAATTATCTCATCCCTAAAAATCACTGCTTACTTTTATGGAACATAAGTTTGGGAATATCTACAAAAAATTTCAAAACTCTATCTTGAACAGAAAAAAAGCCTTAGTGATTAGAAAGCACTTATACCAGTGCTTCTCAAAGTTTAAATATTTGTGACACAATATTCAATCATAATTTTCATCATGCCCCCTTCCATACAATAACAATGTATTAAATTCAATAATATACTATGACGCTGAAGCTACAATAAGTCTTTAACCTCTTAAGGGGCACCAGCGTATATAAATGTCTCGTTCAGCGAAAGCGTTAATCTCCCGGACGTATATATAAGTTTTTCCGAAGTTAGAATCTTTTCTGTGCACTGGTATCCATAAAATTATTCCGAAGGTTTTGGAATACAATAAAAGGAAAGGTGTTTCTGAAAGACTTTTACTAATTTCAGAGGGTTTACTTATCCATTCTTTTCTCTCCAACCTCCCCAATACATCACATATGCACGCGTACATGGAAAACGGTGGCATTGGGGAGCGAATCACGTAACTTTTATTTGGCAATAACAAAACAAGTACAGGCAGTTATAAACCGTACAAATGATCAACATAAATGTTAATTTTTGTACATTATTTTGTATATGACAATCCCATGTGGTCATTGGTAATTATTAATGTTGTTCTTAACTTAATAGTGTTAAATTAATTATAAAATACATTGTGAAGTACCGATACATTTTTAAGAGTGTTTTATCAGTATCAATATACCAGTGTATTATATTAGTAAACTAATATTTTTTTTCTAAATAATCTTTTGTTTTCGACTTTCATTATGCTGATGACCCCTCGTAGAGTTATGAGAGTTTATTCAGCTTAATCTTAACCTAATATTTTCACAAAAGTTTTGAAACACGAAGCATTTGTGTACAAAATAATAATGATACTAACTTAAGCTAAAAAATAGCCAGGTTTGTTCATAAAGTTTAATTTTTTTTTCCAGTTTTATGTCGGAACCGTTTAGGAAGTTTTAGCTCTTGCTTTACACTTTAAAACACTAAAATAGTATTACAATATGTTTACTATAATATAGTTCATCAAGTAACATTAGGGAAATATTCAGTTTTTTTCTGCAATAATTGAATTCAGAATACTTGTATTCAGAAGTCTAATTGCAATATCAGCTGAGGCGATCCATCATTTTCAATACTTGCCCATATCTTCGAAATATTGTTGCTGACAGTAACCTGAGAACGTTTTGGCCATGGCATTTTCTCAACAGGAAAAAGTTGATGATAAAGCTTCTAAGTTATACAAACTGTTTTTAAGGCAAAAATTAGCCTTGAAATCAATCTTAATTAATTAATTATGAGAACTCAAAAAAAAAAACTCAAAACATAATCAAGCAGAAATGATTTTAGTAATGAAAATTGGAATTAATATACATTTCACACTAAAAGAATTGATTGTGCTCACAAAAATATTATTAATTAACTCAATTTAAAAGTGTAAAAATGCTTCAAAATAAAACCAAACCATTCCATCCAAAACCATTGCTCAGAAAACTTCAAATATCTTAAAAAACTAATTTGTTACGAGATCAGAAATTTGGTGACAAGCTTCCCAATGATATGAACTTCAAGAAAATTCATATATATATTTTTTTTATTCCGAAATTTGTAGGGTACTATGTAGCATTAATATTGTTTGTAAGAAATAGTATTAAATACTATTTATAAATATTATCATTATATCTTGTTCTGTTATTTACTATCGCAATTACAATATTATTTATATCGTAAATACTTTAAATTTTCCTTTTACCTTAGAAATCTTACGTGCTACTTTGAAGAATGTTGGTCCTTTTTAAGCCTCAACTTTTTGATCCTGTAATAAAATATGCACCATGTTTAACGAAAAAAAATTTTAAGAGCCGTAGATCTTTTTTTCCCACAATAAAAATTTTCGATTCCTCTTACCATCAAAACTCAAATCACTTTTATATCATTACGTAATAACTGACCATCAATCCCAGGTGTCACTGAAAAAACGCCGATGGCCTCGACACATAATGTGGAAAAAAAAAAGACATCAATGTGTGATTACACAAATCTCCAAAATATTGAAGCTAGTAACCATTACCCAACGCAGATGCCTAACAATAATTGTCGATCTGTGGCTAGTCTTTTACAGTAATGCAATACCTAACAACATATATCTCTTAGCACTGAATTAATTCTGGCCCAGCCTCTCAAATTTAGTTCCCTGACATCTTAATTCTCGTCTCTAGTTTAGAGAGGAATGAATAAACGAACATTGTAATGAAGACATTAGAAATAATAAAGCGTACTTCATAAGAGCATTAGGAAAGTGAGACCGGTCATTGGTTAATGGGCACTTTATGGTAATGTCTTCCGTAATTCCATCCTTTGTCTGGTTCGTTGTGGGTAACAATCACTCCTAGTGACTTGATTTATTCCGCTGGAGCATCTCCGTGACAATTTGTGTAAACGGATTTTCTGTCGGGGAAATAATCAGAGGTGCCTGCAAACAGCTCCGAGCGCGTTTGTTGAAAGTTGTGATTTTCCCCCTGCAGGTTTCTGGTACCTGTTAGGTGGTAGCGTTTGAAGAGCTGGCTCGATAAGATCTTGTTTTGTTTTCAGAAGGGATCTAGATAGTGTTTGCCTAAAACAAAATTTTCCAATACTTAACAATATTTTATAAATGGTGTGTA